>LOJH01037434.1:0-18297 GCA_001685095.1 Ellobius talpinus | reverse complement strand
TTGGGGAAGGTCCAAGGCCCTCCCTACTGTATCTAGGCTGAGCAAGATATCCATTCAAAGAGAATAGGTTCCCAAAAAGCCAGTAATAGAGGAGAGAGTGCCTGAACTAGCCTTGCCCTGTAGTCAGAATGATGAATATCTTAAATATCACCATAGAACCTTCATCCAGCAACTGATAGAAACAGAGGCAGAGACCCACATCAGAGCACTGGACTAAGCTCCAAAAGACCAGTTGAAGAGTGGGAGGAATGAGAATATGAGCAAAGAGGTCATGACTATGGTGGGTACAACCACTGAAACAGTCTACTTGAGCTAACAGGAGCTCACCAACACCAGCCAGACTGGGAAGGAACAAGCATAGGACCATACTAGTCCCTCTGAATATGGTTGACAGTTGCATGGCTGGGGAATACTGAGGGGTCAGTGGCAGTGGCATTAGTTCTTAACTTTTCAATTCAACATTAGTTGGTTTATGAGGACATGAGCAAAATGCAACCAAATCTCACTAGGATATGATATGAATGGTGGATTGGGAGATAGTTCATTGGAAATATGTTATGAATGGTGATCTCAAGAGATAGCTCATTAGATAAAGTGCTCACCACACATGCTTGAGTAACTAAGTTCAATTCCTAGAATTCTCATTAAAAGTGAAAGTTGGGATGCTGGTATGTGCCTCTCATCCCAGCACTGAAGAAGAAGAAAGAGATAGATGCCTGGAATTCATCCATCAGGGAGTCGTACTCGGTGAGCTCCAAGCCAATGAGAAACCTTGTATAAATAATAAAAATAAAATAGTAGATGGTTCCTGGGGAACAACTTCCAAATTTGATCTCTGACTTAGAGATACATACATTCCCACACATGTGTGCACATGCATGCACACATGTACACAGACATACAGAGGGACAGAGACAGAGAGAATAATATAATAGGAATGGCTTCTATCCCATTTCTTTGTATTACTCTGGAACCTTATGAACCTCTACTGTCCACGCTTCTAGCATTCTGGACCTTCAAACTCCCACTGTAATGCTCCATCAAATTGCAGCATTCAGGAAATTTTAAGCCTTAAGTTTCAAACTTTTCCACATCCCTCTAGCAAACTAGTCCCCAGGGGACTAAGAACCATATGGTCAGATTTATTGCAAAATCAAATCCCACTCTCAGTATCTATTTTCTGTATTAGTTACTTTTCTCATTGCTGAGGCAGAATACATGACAAAAAATGGTTTAAATAAGGAAGAGTTGATTTATCCCACAATTCAAGGATGCAGTCCATCACTAGGAATGGAGACATGGCAGCCAGAGTGTATGGTAGCTGGTCGCACTGCACCTACAGTCAAGAAGCAGGGAACCATGAACACTGATGCTCAGTTTTCATCTTCATTGTATTCATTCATGGGACCAGATCACTGAATGTTGCCACCCACTTTTAAAGTAGGTCTTCCCACCTCAATTAGTCCAGTCTAGAACCACCCTCAATGAACAGGCAAAGAGGTTTGCCTCGTAGATGGTTCTACATTCTGTGAAATTGACCATCAGTATTAGCTATCACACTCAATAACTCTATTTCTGATTGCTTGACTTTTTTGCCAAATAGGCAGCCTTTGCTAGCCTTTGAAGATGTTTGAGGGATCTCTGAATACCAGCATGTGATTGTAGCTTGTGGCATAAGGAGAATGGATGGGTGAGAAAGTACGAAATGATGAGTGGTCCCTTAAAGTCATGCCAGGTCCTCTCTTAACTGCAAAGACATATTAAGAGGTTGTTCATTTTGTCATGGAGCCGAGTGAACCTGAGTTTCCATGTAGCATTCCTTCTTGATAAATAATTCAAAGCCATGTCTTCATGGATCCACATACATCATCCAATTCAAGGGGCTCTGATTTATGCACACTTAGCTTTTGAACACAATAGCCTCTGATTCTATTTTGTTACAAGAAAAAAAGACAGGAGTGCTCAGGATTTACTACACTGATAGGCATGTGCAGAAATGAAAGCAAGGAGTTATGGGCTATTTGAAATAAATGTACAGGGACATTAATGCAGTGTGAGGTAGAATTGGCTGTCACCTGCATCCTGCTCTCTCCATCCTCAGGGGCAAAGAGGAACAAGAATGTTTTCTGCTCGCCTGGATGACTCTCATCTCTGCACAGTCCCTTTGCATTACAGATGGAAGAATTGCCCAAAGTTTTACAGAAAGTGTGGCAGAGATCAATGGCTTAGAGACCTGCATCCCAGGCTAGAAAAGCTGCCATGCTTTGAGGCCTCAACTTCAGGTGCAACACAGAGATGAACTGCTACATGAATGGAGCATGGCTAACTACACAGGGCAGATGCTGATGCCTGGGTGCTATGGGTTTGATTCTAAATTCTGACACTTACAAGATGCCTGGCTATAGGCAAACCCCTTAATCCCTCTATGTCTGGGTTCATCCCGTCTCCAAAATGGGATGAAATTCTTTGGGTATCACAAGGCCAAAAGGTACTTGAATTGGACTTCCACACACCCATTTGCGTTAAAAATTGTGTCATGCAGATGATGATTCCTTTGTCATTTTTATCTTTGAATGTTTGTATTTAATTTTGTGTGGACATATTTGTAGTGTAAAGTAGGGACCTAACTTACTTTTGTATGACTGCCCGAATTATGGACAAACTTAGTTGAATGTCTCTTTAATAGGGACAAATAGCTGTGGGACAATAGTTTTACCCTGTAAAGATTTGTTTCTTTTGCTTGTTTAATAAAATGTTGATAGGCCAGTAGCTGGGCAGGAAGTATAGGCAGAGTGACCAGGCAGGAAGTAGAGGTGGGGCAATGAGAACAGGAGAATTCTGGGAAGAGGAAAGATTCAGTCTGCAGTCATCACCCAGATGCAGAGGAAGCAAGATGAGAAGCCTCACTAAAAAAGGTACCAAGCCACGTGGCTAACATAGACAAGAATAATGGGCTGATTTAAGATGTAATAAAGAGTTAAATAAGAAGCCTGAGCTAATAGGACAACCAGTTTATGATTAATGTAGACCTCTGTGTGTTCCTTTGGGACTGAACGGCTGAGGGACCTGGTGGGACAGAAACCTCTGTCAACAACAAATTATTAAATCCAGTGTTAGACAGGGATGAGGAAATAATCTTCCTTATTTACATCATCAGTGAGACTACTGACACCAAGTTTTGGTAAAATTTTATAAATATATAATAAAATTTTATGTCTATATTCTAAAATCTTTTAACCTTTCTTTAGAACCCTGTCCTACTTATAAAATTATACAAAACACAGGATGTAATATTGTTCTGATCTTTTCATAGAAAATTTTACTCTTATTTTATTTTTGTGGGTATGAATGTTTTGTTTGTATGTACATATATGCACTACTTGGTTGCCTAGTGCCCTTGGATGCCATAAGAGAGCATCAGATTACCTGGAACTGGAGTTAAAGATGGTTTTGAGTTACTATGTGGGTGCTGGGAATTGAAATGTGTCCTCTGGAAGAAAATCCAGTGCTCTTAACTGCTGTGCCATCTCTCCATCCATTTGCAATGGTTTTTAATGGTGAATTGGAATTTTATTTGTTTTTCTTGGGAAAGAACTTAAAGTTTAGAAAATAGGGAGGGGGAGAGGATTTGGAAGGACCTGGGGAGGGGAAGAATATGATCAAATATCTTTCAATTTAAAAATTGTTTTAAGTGGCTAGAAAAATGGTTTAGGGGCTAAATGCACTGGCTGTTCTTGCAGAGGACCCATGTTTGAGTCCTAGCACCCACATGGCAGCTCACAATTGTCTGTAACTCCAGTTCCAGGGGATCTGACACCTTCACATCAATGCACATAAAATAGTTAAATGAATTATTAAGTTTAAAAGAAAAAAGTTGTTTTAAACAATAAAATACAATGAATAATTGAAAGTGGAAATAATATGTGCATCAGGATGAGTAACTAGTGGTATGCCCTACCAACACACTCCTACACTGCTGTTTGAGAATCGCCATATGTACAGACTTGGAAAGATGTCAACATATTGTAAAGTAAAAAGGAGGCTCTGGCACAGCATGGAGAGTGTTAATACTCAACTTAGGTTTGTGTGCCATACATAATAAAAATAGCTAATGGTTTATCAAATGCCTGTTCCTTTCCAGACAGATATCTAAATATTTAATCCGAGCAGCAAACTGGTGAGATAAGTAATCTTATACCCCATTTTGCAGATGGGGAAACTGAGGCCCCAGTAAGTGAAACAATAGCTCCCAGGTTGTGGCACCAGTAAGCCACAGAATGGGGTGTGGAAAAGCTGGACTCTGAGCTTGCTACTCTAGCCACATTGGACACAGCCGAAGCTGAGAGCTAGGGCTCAGACTCGGAGGTAGGAACCCTTTCTTTGCTACTTTATCTTTATCTACTTTATCTGCTTTAGTGTTGTTGGATTTGTTACAATGAGCATGTAATTGAAATATAAAACTTTTATCAGAGCACCCAACCATGTGGAAGTGTTGCCTGGGATGGGAGCCAACAGTGGGTGGGGAGCCACGGATGCTTCCCAGCTGGGCTGAGCTCTAACCTGACTTCCTGTGGATCCCCTGACACACACCTTGCTCCGCTGCCTACCAGATGAGTGGACTTGCAAGCCCCTGAGCTTCCCTAGGCCTCCTTTTGCACCTTTGGGATGTACTTTGATGACTCAGATACTGTTCTACCCAAAGTGGGTGGTTGGGGAGGTTTTACAGCCACCCACTCCCATTCCTACTGCTGCAGTGGCTCCTGGGGATCTGGCATCCCATGAATTCCGAGGAAAGCTTTCAGTTGACGTTATCAGTGAAGACTTTGTTGATGTGAAGGATCCACACCCAGTTCTCAGTACTAAACTCAGCTCAGAGACAGAGGTGCCCCATAATAGTAGGAACCCAAAAATCTAATAGGTCCTCCAATGTCAAGCTTTCTCCCTCTGTGATATTTATATCCAAATCCCTCTATGCCTCAGTTTTCTCATCTCTAAAATGGGAAGACAGTAAGGGGGTATCATCAGGATCAGCAGGTGCTTGAATTGGATTCCCACATACCCACTGAGTTAAAACTGTGTTATTTGGGCTTTGATTCTTTTGCCATCTTTGCTCTTGGAGTTTGTCTTTTTTATTTTGTGTGTGCACAACTTTAGTGTGAAGTAGGGATCTAACTTATTTGGCATGAACATCATCATTATGGACAAACTTAGTTGGCTATTTTTAATACCAACAGGTATAATACAAGTAAATCCAATATTGGATAAAGTTGGATAAGCAAGCTTCCTTTTTTAACATCAGTGAGAATATGAATATGATTGACACTATACTTTGGAAAAATAGTATACATGTAATCAAATATAGTGCAAATATCCTAAAAACATATAAACTTTCTTTAGATCTCTGTCACAAAATTACATAAAACACCATAAAACAGAAGGTACAATGCTGATGATTTGCCAAATGCTTATTCTTTGCCAGACACGCACAAGAGATGGGCAACACACACCTGCAGTCCAGTCCACCTGGGGGAGGCAGGAACAGATGAAAACTCTCCCACTCAGCTAGCCAAAACAGTGAGTTCCAGATTCAGTGAGAGACTTTGCCTCAAAAATAATATGGAGAGCAACAAAGGAAGGCACCTGACATCAGCCTCTGGCCTTCAGACACTCACAAGTGAACAACCTCATGAGCACACACACATGTCCACACATGCATGCATCACACACACACACACACAGACACACACACACACAAACTAAAAAATGAAGCCATGGCACTGAGTTCTTTTCCTTAGAAGCCCAGGCTCAAGGTTGTAAGTGTATCTCTGTAGAATTCTTTCCCAGAATAATGCATGGTCTGGGTTCAATTCCTAGCACTCCAAATTAGAAAAGAACCCAGACTGAAGGTGCATCAGGGCAGAAAAATATGAGAAGAGCATGTTTGACATTTTGGAAGTCTGTCCTTCAACTTTCAAGTGACTTTAACACTAGTGCCCTTGGCAGCGCCAAACATTACCTGTATGGGTGGGATTACCTTGTCTATTACTTGAGTCACTCTCTGCACCCCCAGTTCCAGCTACTGGGTACAGGTCTCAGAGGAAGAGCATTCTCCATTCTGAAGATCTTGCAAAGTTTGTGTGTGGCTGTGCAATCTCCCCAGCAGCTTCATTTATCACTATTGTGCGTTCCTCCAGATCCTCGGTTTAATGACACCCTTTCTGAAGCAGCGGCGATGGTGCCAAACAGCACTAGCATTTCCAGGAAAGCAGCCAGACTCATTAAGTTAATAAAGGAACTTAGCTGTATGGAGATGCCTCCTTCCCATACATTCCCACAAAATGCTCTCTCTCACCACTCAGCGGCAGCCATTGAACCTCCGCCTCCACCTGCAAGGCTCTCCTCCCACAGAGACACACCAAGTCAGGCTGCAGCAGACTACAGAGGACAGAGCACTCTACACGTGAGCCTGGAAGTCATACCTCAGAGCCTACCCAGCAGACTTCTCTGCTCTTCTGTCCCCAGAGCAGCTCCCCAAAGCCCCTCTCTCTGTGACAGAGTGAAATTCATGAGAATCCCTAGGATCTTGGATTTGGATGGGTTGGTCTCCTTCTATCTATCATCCTGTCACAACTGGATTGTGTGAGATGGCAGAAAGCAGTTGCCAAGAGACATGTCACGTTATCTCCTGTCTCACCTCAGTTATACCATATATGATCATATTTACCTTCTGCAGCCAGGAAAATCCTTCTTAATCATAATCCTGATTGAACTGGCCCTCTACTGTACTGCGATATCAGCTCCCCACTTTAGGCTTCCACTCTCCCACGATGCCTGTCAGGACACCATCTTCTACCACTTATGCCCCCAGCCTTCCCTGGACTCGCCATCACCACATAGCAGAACTCAGAACAGTCTTCCTGCCCCTCTCTCTTCAGGCCTTTGAGGGTTCCCTCCAGATCTTTGCTGCCTTCTCTCCCCTGCCTCCTCTTGCTGTTCTTCGTCCGACTCCTTCCTTCAAGACTCTCTGCACAGATCCCTTCCTTCCAGCTTGCCTTTCTTAGGTGCTCCTCCCTCAAGCATCCACAGGTCATGCTCACACATCAGAACAGTTATCAGATGGATCCACAGGCAACTACTTAGTGATCCGTCTCAACAACCAGAGTCCCCAAAGAGCCATGTCTTCATAACCGCTTTCCTACACAGCTGGCCCATGAGGTATTAATACAAGAAGCCCAGTGTTCCTGCTATAAACTGAGCGTCATTGCTCTGCATGTTCAGGCCCCACGTCTCCTCAATGGCCTTTGTAGATATGACCTTTTTGTATTTGTCAAAACAGAACTTCCAATATTTTCATTTCTCTACTCCAGGGAGAAGGTTGTACCTGGCCCCACTGCTTCATCAGAGTGGCCTATCCAGCACCTCACTGTCCTCGCTCCCTTCAATCATTCTTTCAGAGACCGAGAAGCAGCTCTTCACCATCCTGACATCCTGTGAACGAACTAGACCCATCATGAGGTTGGCCTTGGTGAGCCCATCCTGAATATGATTCATTGGAATGCTCTGAGGTGGCTATCACAGCCCAAAGCAGGAATGGCCACAGGACAATTTATTCCCCTTAACAATCCCACACAGATCAATTGCTGAGTTCAGCCAGATCTCTCAGGAAGGGCTTTTTATTTCCTATTGGCACCAGCTCTTAGAATAATGAATTGCTTAAGTTTGCCACAATCTGAATGTATTTTAAACCTTCCTCTTCCAAGCCCCAGGATCCAGAATGTAATTAGCATCCTACAAGTAGCAGACATGTGTGAGGTGTGGTCCTGTACCAAGACTCCACCCATCTTTCTAGGATTCAAGATCCTCCTACATAAGAACCAAAGGACATAAAAGGATTCATTTAACCAAGGAGTCACAGTCCCAAAGTGACCCAAATGGAAAGTTTCTCAGCAAAGAACAGCATTGGCTCACACACAGCCAGTAATGGCTGCCTTGTAAGAACACTAGGATCAATGCAGTGGACCTCTGTGTGTAGAACAGGGCAGAGGTTGATCCAGGTGCCCTGGTACTGAGGTCTTAGCTGGCCCAAACAAGAAGACTGGAATAACCCATAAATATACGCAATTGTTCTGTGTCAATTAAAAACCAACTGTATTTTAGAAAGAAAACTGTGATGCTTTAGGGATGCTCAGTAAAACCAAAACCACTGTAGTATTCAACCACAGGGAACTTCATAAAGGGGATGTGGCATTCCCAGTTAGGAAAACTTGAGACACCAAAACCAAGATAGTATGCAGTCCCCAGTTTACAGCAGCAGGAAGCCAGGCTCCCTCACTGCTGCAGGACATGAGGTGATGAATGACCAACACCCAGAAGCCAGGGCCATCTGTCTGAGTGACATTCTGTAGCAAAAAGAAAGACACAGGAAGGAGGGGGTGTCGGAAAGGACCTGGAGCAGCTGCGGAGGTGCAGCAGCATTGCCCAGAAAGTGCTCTCTTGGTCCAAAGCAGCAGAAGAAGGGGAGCTGCCCTGGCTTCTCCTTTCTCTGCCATTCCTGCCAAAACCAGACAGAAACTGGAGGGCAGCATCATGGAGCAAGATAGCAGGTGGTTTAAAAACAAGGGTGGTGAGCAGCCTAGCAACCAGTGGACAGCCAGATGCCAGGAGGTCACATGCCTTCTCTGTTCTCCTTGGTGTGTTAGAGGTTTTCCTTTGTCATCTCCCAGCCACTGATCTTCTGGACAGAAGGGTCTATCCCACAGGAAAGGCTCCTCTGTCCATTCTGAGGGCTCAGTAAATTTTACAATTGTCCAGATACTTATTTGCACCAGAATAGGTGCCAGGCACTCTGCTAGGCATGGGGGGGGATTGAGATAAATAAGATCTAATCCTTGTTCTCAGGGATCTGTGCTATGCGCGACAGGGAGGACAGATAAGCACATAGCCCTCTGCAGCATGCTCTAAAGAATTTATTTGAGGACGAAGATGGAATTGCCTTTAGGAAAATGGGAGATGCTTACAGCAAGAAGTAACATTTTCGTTTCTGGATTTTAGATGGGGGTTTTGGGAGAATGGGTTTCTGGGTAGAGGGAACAGTGACATCACATGAACCCAGTGAGTGACAGGACATGATGACTCTGAGGACACTGTGAGACAGAGATAGAGTAGAACACATGGAAGAAGGATATCGACCTGGTCCAAAATGTGGGCTGGTGTTAGTGGACCCTGAGTCCCACACAGCAGTGTGGAGCCATGGAAGGGGTTCATAGAAAGTGACATGATGGGGCTTGCATTCCAGAAAGATCTTTCTGGCTGCCTGTGCAGTGAGAGAGCTGAACGTGCTGGGAATAGAAACATAAAGAAAAGCTTGGGGAGCACCTGCTTCACAAACAGATCCTGGAGGGGGACAATGAAGGAGGGGCACAGGGCACCTGACCCATGACCTTGGGCTGGCTTTTCGTAGGCATAGTTATGACCTCCATGGTGTGGAGACTAGTGCTAGGCCTGGACCCTGGGAATGGATCAGGGTTTGTGCAATAAGAAAGAGACATACCTGTGATATCTAATACCCTGCCTTCTGTAGGTGAATCATGGGCACAGGCATAGGGTCTTTCTGAGTATATCAGAGCAATGTAAGGTGAGCCATTTTCCCCAAGCCATTCCCTGTCTCTACCCGCTGGTTCATATATGCATGCCACTGATATTTTATCCCTTTATCTACTGGTTCCTGAGCATTTTTGAGAAATGCTCTCTAATCTGCTAATCTTACATTCACTCCTCTAGCTCTACCTTGTGTTCCCAACTCATACGTTCTCTCCCCAGCTCCTAAGGCTGAGAACATGAGAACCTGAGATTATGAGAAGCAACAAAAGACCAACATCTTAGTTGAGGTTTCTACTGCTGTCATAAACATCACGACCAAAAGCAACTTAGGGAGGACAGGGCGTGTTTTGCTTTTCAGATCATAGTTTATCATTGAGAGAAGTCAGAACAGAAAATCAAGGCAGGAACCTACAGGCAGGAACTGAAGGAGAGACCACTGAGGAATACTACTCACTGGCCTGTCGCCAAGGGCTTCACAGCCTGCTTTCTTATACATCCCATGGCAGCCCACAATGGGGACAGCCCTCAAACACTAGTAAATAGTTAAGAATATATATCATATACTTTCCCACAAACCATTTACTCAGTTGTGGTTTCATCTTCCCAAATGACTCTAGCTTATGATGTAAGACAGCCAGTACAGCTACGAACACCTCTGAACAAACATCAGAAAGGAGCTAATGAAATGGTAGTGACCTTTCACCTCTGTTGCTCAGAGGGTTTTGTTGTTGTATTGAGGTTGTATTGGGTTTAATACAGACCTCACTTCATGATCTAGACTGTCCTGGAACTCAGTATGTAGTCCAGGCTGACCTCAGTCTCCCAGAACTCCTTCTGCCTCAGCGTATTGGGTGCTAGGATTACAGTTTTTTGGGTGTATTAACTGAGCCATCCTAGGGGACTGAGCTCAGAGTCAGACCCATAGTTTCCAGCCTATCTCACAGTCTCATGGAATTGCAGGTGATACATGTGCTGTTGAGTGCTCCCTTTGTGTAGGGTACTGGGAGAACCCGGGAGCAGGTGAGGAGCAACTTGTCCTATGGATTCACACCACAAAGGGCTCGGCTACTTGCTGAGCTCCCTTAGCTAGCACCATCCCTTGTTGTTTCCCACTGTACATCTTCCTTATATTGACATTGGATGAACAGAAATTGGGAGTCAAAAATGCCATTAATATAGAGAAGAGTTGGAGCGTTTAACCCTTTTGGTTTTCTTCAAAGAGAATCATTCTTTTGGACTGACTTAGCAAGCTAGCTGGTGTTCCCCAAGGGAGCTGTAGGCAGGATGTGGGTCGATAAATACATTTTCAAAACAGCTTTTCTATCAAAGCCCTGGAAAGAAGGCTAGAATGCGAAAGATCAATCCAAAAGAAGCCAGGCACGGCTAAGAACCCTGCACAGTGCTGTAACAGTAAGGACCACAGACAGTTCCTGGAACAAGGTAGGAACCCTGAACAGCTCCATGAAACCTCCCCATCCTTCAACAAATAGGCATCAAGCTTTGGCTGCATAAGGCCATTACTGGTGTTAGGTGCTAGACACCAGACAGATGTATGTCCCCCTCACCCCAAATAAGTCATCTGGCCACACAGGCCGGAACTCAGTAGCCATCCCTGGCATCACATTTCCACACCTCCGTGAGAAATGTATCTCACCACCAAATACGCACCATCCTCTGATGTGACTAAGACATGGACAGAAACAGAGACCTCAGCCTCCAAGTCACTCCTCAACCAGTTCACAAGACTGGTTGGGCCTCTGAAATCCCAGTAAGGTCTCTGGATCTCAGTCCCAGAGCCTTCCAGCCTGATATTAATGCATTTACTCATGGCTAGAGAACTTATTTCTATTGAATCATCACCACCTGGTGGCCCAAGCCAAAAATTGTCAAGTAAAAAGAGCTTGGAGTGACAGAACTTAATGACCATTTGACACCATGGATTTGTCCTCTTCTAAGAAGGCTTAGCAGAACTTTCCTAGGGGCCTCATTAATTCTCTGCACTAAGCCCCAGACACCTAGAGATTTGGCCTGCTCTGAAAGAGTTCTCCAAGGGAATTTCACACTCACCTCCCCTGATTCAATCCTCTACTTAGCACCTCTTACTGGGCAGAAGTCCCACCTTGGCTCTAATCCCAGTCCCTCCTGCTGAAGTTAAAGCCCCTTTGCTTTGATGAGCATCACAGCTCTTTGTTTTCTAGCTCAAAGGCCTCCAGATGGAGGGGTTGGGGACAGAACTCTGAGTGCAATGGACACAGGTGTGCCTTAGGGTTCAGACACCCTCGGTGTGATACCAGAGACAACTAGAGGTCCTTGTGTCCCCTATTTCCTAGCTGCCTTTAGAAGTGGGAGAAGGAGTGACAGGACAAGGCAGTTGGAGGCAGAGCTATCCAATGATCTTTCTTGCAGCACACCTTTCAGCACACAGGAGGAGCACTATGTGTAAGGCCAGTCTTCAGGCCCTGAAGAACCAGTCTTCATCTATAAGGCTGGAGTGACTGGCCCAGTCTTCAGAAAATGTTGGGAAGTTTAGCTAAACTGGCTCTACCAAGATCTAGGCAGGGAACAAATTCAACTCTACAGATGTTGGCCATCTGTCCCCTCCTTGCTTCCAAAGACTACTTAAAAAACCTCAGATTAGAGCAGGTAAGGGATGTGCCACCAAGCCTGAGGACCTAAAATCAACCTTGGGATCCATATGGTGGAAGAAAAGAACTGAATTGACTCCTGCATTTGTTGTTACATGCACCCCTGAACAGACAGTAAATACAGTCAATCAGTAAATAAATGCAACAAAAATCCTCAATTTGCTCATTCTATGCACTCACTACCATCTTCTTCTAAGGAGACCCAATGCAATATTTACATACATACCGAGATGAAAGGTGAAAACGAAACTTGTATTAAGTTAGAACATACATCAGCATGTATGAAGCAAAGCAAAACTAAACAGGGGGGAAGATAAGAGAAAGCAGTTCATAACCTGTGACTTTGCAAGTACATTACTAAGAGTCAAGTATCTAACTATAAAGTTCCCCAAAGACAAATGGATAAACACACACATACACACACACAATTAATGGGACATTTATATTACCCTCCTTACTTCAAGGCTCAGGGAATATTATAGAGAGGGCAGAAGAATTTTGTAAAAGCCAGAAGTTTGGAATAAATGAGGCAAACAATGTCATCTGAACATGACAGGTCCATTGTGCCCATGGACTCACAGTGGCTGTGGTCACTTATACAGGACACACACAAGACCAAGACAATCAACATTCCAGGGCATCATGAGGACTCATCCCTATAAGGGTCTATTGAGAGTTAATGGATGCTAGGAGAGGCACAATTCATTTTCTGTATGGTTATGGTTTCTAGAAGGTTGGTCATAATCCAGGGGATGGGCCACACTCATTAGCAAATGAGCAGCACTAATTAGACTCAGTGGGACATGAGGACATGAAGTTGGGAGGGAGACATGGGCTTACGTAGGAGAAGAGTACATTGTACAAAGTTCTCAAAGAACTAGAGAAAATATTTTTATTCTTTGAGAATGTCAGGAAAACATGCAGTGTATTTTGATCATAGTCTTCCTCCTCTCACAATGTCTCCCAGATCCCTGCTGCTTTCCCTACCCACAAGACTTTGTGCCTCCTTTTTGTTTGTAAAACCCACCAAGCCCAACTTGTACTTTCTATATTCCCACAGATGTGTGGCCTTCCAATGGAGTGTGGTTGATCTACCAGAGCCCACATCCTTAAAGAAAACTGACCCTCTCCCTCAGCCAGCATCTTTGAATTGTCAATAGCTTCTTATCCAGGAGTGGGAACTTGTGTGTCCATCTCCCTTTTCCATGCTGGGATTTTATCTGTCTTGTGCATGCTGTCATGACCTTTGTCAATTCATATGTTCTACTCCCCTCCTGTGTCCAGAGAACAGTTTCTTGTAGTCCTCTACCACCTCTGGCTCTTACAATCTTTCTGGCTCCTCTTCTGCAATAATCCCTGAGCTGTGGGAGGAAGGGATGTAATATAAATGTCCCATTTATGTCTGAGCATCTCACAGTCTTTTATTCTCTGTACCTTGACCAGAAGCAGATTTCTGCATTAACTCCAATATACTGCATAAAGAATCTCTTCTGGTGAGGGTTAAGAGGTACATGAATCTATAGCTATAATGATTAGTCATTAGGAATATGTTTAATAACAGCATAATAAGAGTTTCAAGTCCTCCCCTAGGACTTAAGACTGGTGTTACCTCAGGTTCTTGAGCCCAATAACAGTACCAGATCTGAATTTTATCTTGTGGAGTTGGAGTTAAATCAAATAAGAAAGTGGTTAGTTACACCCTTGATATTTGTGCCACTTTTGCACCAGTAGGCATGTCTTACCAGGCCAGTCATTATGGTTGCTCTCATAGTTTACAGCTGTTTAAGACTGATGATTGCTTTCTTTGTCTGAGAGCATGAGCAGCTCTTGCAAGCACTATGAAAGCTATCTAGTAGGGATGAAGCCTTTGTGTTAGTACAAGTTTGATTTCTCCCTGTTCTATGACTCAAATACATAGTGTCTTTAGCAATAGAGTCTTACTGCAAAGTTCTGGAATGTAACAAAAAGCATTGATAACATTTTATAAAATTTAGTGTTGGGGGCATCGATGGAAATTCACTAGCCAACTCCAAATGTTGCTGGCAATTGGATTTTTGCTTTTTAGCTTGTGGTGTATAGTAAAGGTGCTGTGACCCAATTCTGGAGTAACTACATTTAAACTCTGGCCAAACTGAATAGTTACTCACAGCAGAGTGAAACAAAATCCTCATTGCTCCTCCACCACAACTTTAAATGGATCAAGGACCTCAACAGAAGATCTGATACCCCGAATCTGATAAAGGAGAAAGTAGGGAATATGCTTGAACTAACTGGCACTAAAAAGGACTTTCTGAACAGGATATTAGTGATATAGGCATTAAGACTAATGCTTAATAAATGGAAACTTATGAAATTAAAATGCTTTTGAACATCAAAGGATGTAATCATTTGAATAAAAAGGCAGTCTATAGAATGGGTAAAACTATCAGCTATACATCTGACAAAAGATTAACACATAGAATATACAAAGAATTAAAAAAAATTAAAGGTTAAGAAAACAGACAACCCAATTTTGAAATGAAGTGTGGAACTAAACAAAGGGTTCTCAAAGGATGAAGGATAAATTTCTGAGAAACATTTTCTTATATGTTCAACATATTTAACCATCAGAAAAAAAATGCAAATTAAAACTACTTACCCAAGTCAGAGTGGCCAAGATTAAAAATGACAGCAAGTGACAGCAGATCCTAGAGTGGGTGTGGGAAAAGTGACACTTATTCACTGATGGTGGGAGTGCAAACTGGTATAGCAGCTTTGGAAATCAATGTTCACTTAAAAAAAAGCTCAAAATAGAACTGCCCCATGGTCCAGTTTTGCATATTTCCAAAGCATGCTATATTCTACTCTAGAGATTCCAGAGATACCCACTGTTATGGTTTTTGACTCTTTAAGAGGCAAGCCATGCCCATTCCCAGTGACCCTGCCCGCCTCCCCCGCCATCTTGATTTCTCTGCCTTCTCTCTCCCGGCACGCATGCCTCTCTCTTGGGGCCCCCCTCTGTCCCTCTTTTCTTCTCTTCCCTCTCNTCTGTCGGGGACTCACTGCCGCCTGCCCACTGCGGCTGCTCTGACAGAGATTTTCAAAAAATCATAAAACCCGCTCATCTATGCTTATTGCTGTTTTACTTACAATAGCTAGGAAGTGCAAGCAACTTAGATGTCTGTCTTAGTTATGGTTTCCATTGCTGTGATAGAACACCATGACCAATTCTTAGCAAAGGTCAAGAACTGTTACCTTTACAAATAAGACCACCAGAGGAAGTTGAATTTCACAGCTATATTGGGGTACTCAGGTGGAGTTATCCTATGCACATTCATGAACCAGTCACTGCTCAGTTCAGTCTCTAAGATCTGGTACAGAACCAAGACCAGAAAATCTCTCCAACATCATTAAGGCCATTTGGCCAAGGCATAATCCCAATGGAGCTGCTCAAGGCTAGTAGGATATTTAAGAACAGGATATAATTCAGGTTGCAGAGAAGGCCAATTCAAAGGAATTCAGTATGTCATGAAGTCATCTGCATAAATAAACAGCATCAAAACATCAATAACACCACTATGAAGGCTGGCTAGTCTGTCATTAGGCTATACCAGATGACAACAACACATGTACCGGTAAGCCTGGCATGATAGCCAGATACTTACTAGGTGACATTTCTAAGACCCCAAGAACCATATCCTGCACTCATATAACACTGCACCATCAGCCTCTAGATGGTGGCAATGTCAACGAGTTACCAGCCATGCAGACATGGTAACTCTGAGAATTCCTTGACATATCTATAGTGCCACACTGGGCACCAACAAGTATGAAAACCCATCTATGTCTTTGAAGATAGACTATACAAAGGGTACCAACCAGAGCAGTTAACCATTTATTCTGGGGCATCAGATGGATGCTCCAGTGGCCATTAGAGACCCATCCATTAGAGGGTCAACATGGCCCAGACAAGACACTGGACTACTCACTCTACAACCTAGAGAAAGCTGGCTGCTGAAGTGTCTATGGGTAATTTTGGGGGGTGGAGTTTTGGGTTTCATCTTTTTTTATTGTTGTTTGGAGGAGGGGCGAGACTAGGTCTTAACAAGACTAGGTCTTAATCTCTGGCCCTAGCTAGCCTTGAACTCACAGAAATCCTTCTCCTTCAGCTAGGACTAGGATGCAGTCCTGTGCTAGTACACCAGGCTTTGATTTTCCACTTGCTCAGTGTCACTTGCCAGGGGTTCTGAGGAGAGCTAAGGTTGCTTTCTACAACATGTCTTGCTGCTGCTAATGTTACTACCTCTCATGATAATAAGGGACAGTAAGTTTGAGAATGAAATATTAAAAGGATAACAGAGATCTTTCTAACAAAGAATAATTTTATACGGTAAAAACCATAAAGTCTAATCAAATTGCAAAGATTTGAATAAGTAATGTAAGATATAAAATATAAGAGACTTAAAAATAGTATCAAGGGGGCTGGAGAAATGGCTCAGCGGTTGAGCACACTCATAGCTCTTCCAGAGGACCCTGGGTCAGTTCCCAGCACCAACCTGGTGTCTTGTAAGTGTCTTTATCTCTAGTTCCAGGGGATCCAATGACTACTTCCTGCCTTGGCAGGCACCAGTCACATGTGGGGTACAGAAATACATGCAGGCAGGCAAAACATCTATATAGAAAAATTGAAAATAATTCAGCAATATAAAATTGCTAAACTTTCTAAGATCAAAGTTCAATCAGAAGTTTTTAAATCAATGAACTTCACTTATTATTGACCTGCTCTTGGGAACATTCATATGCTGTCATGGAGAACAGATACATGTTCAGCAGAATTTTCTTTAAAATGTTTAGTTTTTCCCCCAAGTCTTACAAGTCTTATGTAAGTGTTACAAAAGTTTTTCATTTTTATATTTTTTTTTCAGTTTTCAGATAATAGTATTATCACATAATTTCTTCCTTTTTATTCCTCCCTCTAAATCCTCTCTTGCTCTCTTCCAAATTCATGGATTACCATCTAGTGTGCTCTTCCAGGGGAAGAATGTTTCTCCCGCTGTCAGCATTCCTTAGTCGCCTGTAGCTCTTTGTGAGGGTTGAGGCCTCCTGAACTTTCTCCCCCATTTGTGTTAGCATGTCTCTTGGTGTACACATGACCCTAACCATTTAATATTTGACAAAGATGCCAAAAACCTACTCTGAAGAAGAGAAAGCATCTCAGCAAATGGTGCTGGGAAAATTGGTTGTCCATGGGCAGAAGAATGAAATTAGGAGCATGTTTATCACTTTGCATAAAATCAGGCTTCAAACGGATCAAAGTCCTTAATGCGAAAACCTAAAACATTGAAACTGCTAGAGGAAAACAAAGACGTGCCCTACAGGATGTGAATATAGAAAAGGACTTCCTGAATAAGACTCCATAAGATGAGAAAGCTCCTATACAACTAAGAAAGAAAAAACAAAAACTGCCAATGGAGTAAAGGGGAAGCCCACAGAATGGGAGAGAATTTTTGCCAGCTGTACGTCTGACAGGGGGTTAATATCTAAAATATATAAAGGACTCAAAAACAAAGAAAATAACATTCAAAATATCGGTCCTGGAGATCTGAACAGAGAGTTTTTAAAAGAAAAAAGTGACTAGGAAATATCTCAAAATGTTCATTGTCCCTAGCTATTAGGGAAATACAAGCCAAAACAGCTTTGAGATTTCAACTTACCCCAGTCAGAATGGCAAATTTCTACCAAAGACCTAACAGCAGAGGTCAAAGGGAACCCTCATATTGGTAGGATTGCAAACTGGTCCAATGACTCTGGAAGCCAGTGTGCAGAAACCTCAAAAAAAAAACCTGAAATAAACCTACAACATGACTCAGCTACACCGCTCCATGGCATATGCCCAAAAGATTCAGCATCAAACTCCACAGATACTTGCTTAGCCATGTTCACTGATTTTCTATTCACAATAGCTACAAAATGAAAACAACCTGAATGTCCCTCAGCTGAAAAATGGACAGTGAACCTGTGGTATACATGCACTTGGTATACATGCACTTGGTATACATGCACTTGGTATACA
>LOJH01037431.1:0-15271 GCA_001685095.1 Ellobius talpinus | reverse complement strand
ATTCTAACCTTCCCAACCCCCGAATCCCTCCCCATCCTCCCCATCTCACTTTGGAGAAGCTTGTTTCTTTACAAATTGAAAACACTGAGCATTCTATGGACACAATTAGTTCAGAGCTAAGTCACAGCTACTACCACAGAAACATGATGTTTCTTTGATACAGTCAGGCTTTGACACTGATACTGGTAAGCATATCACTTTCTTTTGGTCTGAATGTGGTCAGCTAGGGTCATGTCCATTGTACATAGTAGTTTAATTTATGGATTTAGATTCAATAAATTGATGTTTTTTCTTGTACTGGAAATATGCAAAAAGTAGAAGAAAGTGCTAATTGTCTATTCATGAATATTCTCCAAGGAATATGCTATAGGAGGGTTTCATGCAATCCGTATCAAAAAATCACCAGTCTTGTAATTTTACTGCTATAGTTTTCTATGCTTGATGTAAAATATGTTTTTCGTTCTCTCTAAATGCTGACGTCCATAATCTTTGTGGGATCTGGGTATCAGGATGATTGTGGCCTCATTAAATAAATTTGACAATGTTCCTTTTGTTTCTATTTTGTGTAATAATTTAAGGACCATTGGTGTTAATTCTTCTTTAAAGTCTGATGAAATTCTGCACTGAAACTATCTAGCCTGGTTTTCTCTGGTTGGGAGACTTCTGATGGCTGCTACTATTTTACTAGGGGTTAGAGATCTGTTTAAATTATTTATCTGATCTTTATTTAACTTTGGTAAGTGGTACTTATTAACAAAACTATCTTTTCTTCTGATTTTTTCGATTTCTTGGCATACATGTTCCTAAAGTATGTCTCCGTATGATTCTCTGGATTTCTTTGATATCTAGTGTTATGTCCTCCTTTTTGCTTCTCATTTTGTTAATCCAAATATTTTCTCTCCATCATTTAGTCAGTTTGGTTAAGTTTGTGTTTCTCTATCTTGTTAATTTTCTCAAAGAATAAATTCTTTGTTTCATTGATTCTTTTTGTATTGTTCACTTTGTTTCTATTTAATTGATTTCAGGCCCCAGTTTATAATTTCTTGTAGTCAACTCCTCTTGGGTGTACTTCTTTTTGTTCTAGAGCTTTCCGGTGTGCTGTTCAGTTGTTATGAGATTTCCCCAATTTTAGGCAGCCATGCACTCAGTGCTGGGCACTTTCCTCTCAGCACCACTTTACTGTGTCCTGTAAGTTTGTCGATGGTGTACATTCATTTTTTCATTGCGTTCTACAAAGTTTTAGTATATTTCAATTATTTCTGCTTTGACCCATTTTTCATTCATTACAGAGTTGCTAAGTTTCCATGATTTTGTAAGCTTCCTGTTCTTTCTGCTATTATTGATATGCAGGTTTAATCCATGGTGGTGTGATAGGGTGATTTCAATTTGCTTCAATCTGTTGAGATTTGCTTTGTGTCCATGAATGTGGTCCACTTTGGAGAAAGATGCATGCTGATTAAAAGGTATATTCTTTTGTATTTGGTGTAGTGTTCCATAAATAGCTCTTAGATCCATTGGTTTATTGGGTCTGTTAGCTCCAATGTTTCTCTGTTTACTTTTTTGTTTGGATGATCCATTGGTGATATTGAAGTATTTACTCACTATCAGTGTTTGTGGGTCAATATGCAATTTAAGCTGTAGCAATGCTTCTTTTACAATGTTGAAGGCCTCGTGTTTTGGGCGTAGATATTAAGAATTGAAATGTCTTCTTGGTGGATTTTCCCTTTTATGAGTGTGTAGTGTTCGTATCTATATTCCTTAATTTATTTTGGTTTGAAGTCTATTTTGTTAGATATTAAAATGGTTACACTAGCTACCTCCTTAGGTTCATTTGATTGAAATACCCTTTTCCAACCTTTTATGCTGAGGCAACGTTTATCCTTAATGTTGAAGTGCATTTCCTGGATGCAACAGAACAACATATCATGTCTTTGAATTCATTCTGTTAATCTGTTTTTTATCATGCAATTGAGAACATTGATATTGGGAGATGTTGATTGCTGTCATTTGCTGTTGGTGGTGCTGGTGTGTGTCTTTGAGTGTGAATGTGTATGTGTGTATGCTTTCCTTCTTTTGGTTTTGCTGGTGTGAGATTATTTATTCTCTGTGTTTCCATGGGTGTAGTTAACCTCCTTAGTTTGGGGTTTTCCTCTTAACACCTTATGTAGGACTGGATTTATAAATAGATATTGTGTTTATCATAAAAATCTTATTTTCTCCATCTAATGAATTTTTTGCTGATGATATTAGTCTGGGCTAGTATCTATTGTCTCTTAAGGTGCAGGACATCTGTCCAGGCCTTCTGGATTTTAGAGACTCCTTTAAGAATTCAGGTTTCTACTCTTATGTCTTACTTGTTTTCTTCCCCTGCAGTTTGTAATGTTCTTTCTTTGTTCTGTATGTTTAGTGTTTTGATTATTATATGGCAATCTATATGGTGTTCTGTATGCTTTCTGTACCTTTATAAGCCTATCCTTATTATTAGGAAATTTTCTTCTATGATTTTTGAAAATATTTTCTGGGATTCTTCTCCTTCCTCTATTGCTATTGTTCTAAGGTTATTGTCCCATATTTCTCAGATGCATAGTTTAAATATATTAGGTTTAATATTGTCTTTGACTAATATATCCATTTCTTACATTGTGTCTTTAATGCCTGAGCTTCTCTCTTTTACCTCTTGTGTTCTGTTGAAAGTTTCTGTTCGAATTCCTAAAATTTTCATTATGTATTGTATCATTATGTTTATGTGTTGCTTCTATTTCCATTTTTAGGTCTTGAACAGTTTTATTTTTCCCTTCAACTATTTGGCTTTTTGTATTTCTTCCTCACTTTATTTAGGGGATTTATTCTTGTCTTCCAATTGTTTGTTTGTATTTTCCCGGATTTCTTTTTCTTTATTTTTAAGAAACAACTTTTTACCTAAGTAATCTTTTCTAATTTTCCATACCTCTCCCAGTCTCTATTCCTCTCCTCCTTCCACTCTTCTCCACCTTCCCCCACCGTACCTCCATCCACTCCTGAAAGATGATAAAGCTTTCCATGGGGAATCAACAAAGTCTGACACATCAGTTTGAAGCAGGACTAAGGCCCTCCCCACTATATCTAGACTGAGCAAGGCATCACTCTAAAAAGAATGGGCTCCAAATAGCCAATTCAAGAACTAGTAATAAATCCTTGTCCCACTGCCAGTGGCTGCACAGATTGCCCAAGCCACACAACTGTCATCCACATTCAGAGGGCCTAGTTTGTTCCTACACAGATTCCCTGCTTTCAGTCCAGAGTCAGTGAACTCCCACTAGCTCAGGTCATTTATTTCCTCTTTAAGGACCTCTATCATCTTCATACGGTTTCTTGTAAGGTCTTTATCTTGTGCTTCAGTTATGCTGGAATAATTAGTACCTGATGTGGTAGGATAACTGTGTTCTAGTGGGGATGTATTGGGCTGGCTGTTATTGATTATGTTCTTATGCTAGCTAATATCTGGGTATCTGGGTTTGGGATAATTATAAGTCTAGGTGCTGACTTCTGGGTTTGCCTTAGTTAGATGGGTGTTATGGAGGTTTTTGGTTTTTTGTCTTGTTACTTCTCTGGATTTTGCTAAGGTGTGATAGTTGTACATTGCCTGTTTTACTGGCCTACTCAGCTACTGTGCTCACAGGAAATAGCTACAGGTGTTGGAGACTGGGATGCAATGATGATTTGTTGGGAGGAAGGTTAGGAAGAGACATTTGGTGGGTTCCATAAGAGACATGGGCAGGGAGGAAGTGAGGTTGTAGCTGGTGATCTGTTGATGCTCTAGGGAAGAAAGAGACTGAGGGACTGGGTCTATAGGAACACACAGAGAGTGCTGAGAAGATCTGTGGGCAGCCTACCTGGTTTTCTGGCAGGTATGGCTTGTGTCTGAACAGGAGGTAGCTGCTAAAGTTGGAGGCTGGTGAACAATGAATGGGGGAGGAATGTTAGGAGTGGATGGTCTATGGGATCCACAGAAGATGTTGACAGTACAGTGGGAGAGAGACTGGAGCTAGTTCTCTTGTAGCACTAAGGATAAGACTGAAGGATTCAGTCTGGGAGAACAGAGGGAGCAGAAATGATCTGCAGGTGGCTTACCTGATCATTATAAAATATATTTTTCATTTATGTTTAGAAGTGGACAACAATATTGAACAGAAGATTTTACCCAGGTAAGAATATATGAATTAAAAATACATGAAGTAATTGGTAAGCCCAAAGATAAGGAAGTATTATTGTTGAGTGTACCTTGAGATAGACACAATACCATGCTTACAATGCTTACTGTATCTTAAAGTAACCACAGTCAGTTTTCAAAGTATCTAGATTATTAAAAACCTCTTTAGAACTGATTAGACAACTGCTACCCCAAGTGTTAACTATTTGAATTATGGTCCAGCTCTTGTCCTTCTGTAGAGATTAATTTGACATGTGTTTACTGGCCTCAAGGTGCAGAACCACATCATATCAATTCAGAAAGTTAAGTTGTATGATTAGGCTGTGATCTAGAGAATTCCTCAAGGTAGGCTATATAAACCGACATCCTATGTGAAGAATTTTGAGAACTACCGTTGAATCTCCTGCCTCATTTTTATTACTGAAGTTTTTAAGGCAGATCTCAGATGTGGCAGACATCTTTCACAGCGTTTCAACAGGCAGAATCAGGTAACCTTTGTAGATGAATGAAGAGTATCAATATGTAGATCATGGCATATACTGTTTAACATTTGCTTAGAGGAGTTTTGTAGAGAGAAGGATCCTTAAATATCCCCGGACAGCCATAGAACTCACTTTGTAGCCCAGGATAGCCTCAAAACCACAGAGATACACCATCTTCTGCTTTCTGAGTTCTGGGGTTAAAGGCACTAAGTACTAACTCCTGATTTAGAGGATATTTATAATTGATTACTTACTAATGTCCTACTAGATTTCTGTTTATAGAACTACACAGTTTCTTGTTTTTTTAAAAAGATTTCCCCTACACAGTTTCTTGGTTTTTAAAAAACATTCCCACTTTCTTCTATTTTTTTCATTTTTGAGAATTAAATATTCATTTTTCAGTGGATGATTAAAAACACCCAGAATTTCAGGATTATAAGGACTCTTAGAGATGTAGCAAAATATGTGTTAGTATTTCTTGTGTTTAATATCCTTCCCCTATGATTGTTCTGTTGGCGAGCCCTGAAGTCCAAACCCATGAAGACAGTTTATGTTGACACAACACGTGTCACCCACGAGAATAGTACTCTAGTTCCTTAGTTGTAAAGCTGGGAGTCTTCTTATTTAACCACAGGCAGGTAAGTGTTTAGCAATAAATGGGAGAGCACAGGAAAGAAGATCCCTGGAAGGGGCAATTGTGGATATCCCTGGTTAACCCTGTAAAGAAGGTCGGGAATGTGTTCACACTAAAAACTGGAGCATGAAGAACATTAGTTTGGGTGACAGTGAGTGTTTGACAATAGTGTTGAAAATAATGGACTTTATGACAGATTGGACAATGATCATAGGAAAATTCAAGCTTAGAGATATTAAAATTATCACAAAGCACATTAAAACCAAGAATTGAAGAGAGTTGTGAAAATGCTGTTGCGGTTTAGACTGCCTAATTGGAGGACCTGAAAATGTCAACGTGTCTGTTGAAGGTACCACTTTGGGGCTGGGGCGATAGCCCTATTAATGAAGTGCAGTTTCTGTAAACACGAGACACTGAGTTTGATACCAAGAGACAAATAAAAGCCCAAGCAAGAATGTACATGCTTGTTCATCCATTACTGGGAGGTAAACTTATGGTTATCCCTAACACTTGCTGAAAAACAGACCTGGAAGAGTTGAATTGTTCCCTGATAAAGTGATAAAGTGAGACACCTTTCTATGGTGGATGGCACCAAAGGAGGAAA
The DNA here is from genome assembly GCA_001685095.1 of Ellobius talpinus. NCBI lineage: Eukaryota > Metazoa > Chordata > Mammalia > Rodentia > Cricetidae > Ellobius > Ellobius talpinus. The sequence goes on along the minus strand of LOJH01037431.1, from coordinate 9,362 downwards.
CACACTGATGTCCACTGTCCTCCACACATACACACGGGCAAATACACACACACACACACACACAGATGTGAAGGTAATTTGAATCCCTTAAAGGGATCTCTGTAGCTGATATGTTTTCGGTACCTGATATTATTCATTAATTTACGTAAATAAAGTAATTAGTATTTACCCAGGTATAGACAATATATAGGGCAAGAAGTGCCCAGTCTTCAGCAGAGTTAGACTTTGCAGAAGACCCAGAAGATACAGAATCTTCTGTCTTGTTTTAGGCAATGGATTTATTTCAGTTCAGGTAGCAAATTAAGGGAATTATCAGTTCCAACTTTAAGACAGGCAATTTTTATAGGCAAAAGTCAATACAATGGCAATTAGTTTCTCTCTCTCTCTCTCTGGGTCTCTCTGGGTCTCGTTCTGTGTGTGTGTGTGTGTGCGCTCACATGCACACACGCACGCATGTGACATATGTCTGTGTGCAGGCTTAGAAGTAAAAGAAGGTTATAGGTTTCTTGTCCTATCATTCTCTATCTTATCCACTTGCTATAAGGTCTCTCACAAATGTGGGCCTAGACTTGCAGCCAACAAGCTCCTGTGATCCCCTGTCTCTGCCACCCACAGTATTGGGGCTGCAAGTGCATGCCCAGATTTGTATGTGTGTGATGCAGATTCACAGTCTGGTCACTGTGTGTGAGCAGCAAGCACTCTGATTTTCTGACCCATCTCCTAAGCTACTAACTTTTTCCTTTTGAATTGGAACTTGAGTGAGTCTTGGTTGAATGTTTGATAGACTGAGATAAGTTAAGTCCACAAAGACAACTGAAAGCTTTAAAACATAGGTTGATTTTAAATTACATAAATGCAGAAATGTCACTTAATTATATAAGTAATGGATCTCTCTCAAGAGCTGTTCAAATGACCAAATCCTCCCATTGTTGCATGTTTTTATCCTAAAGGTTCTCAGACAAACCTGATGTTACTTGGTCTATGACAGAGGGCGGTGCTATTATGGTAAAATGCTCCTTTGTGAAACTCATTTTCTTATGAATTATGTTAAAGTGCAGCAGTATTCCTCCTATCCATGTTTCCTGGGGATGCTGGTCAGAGGACGCCATTCTATAGGTCTGAAGCTTCCTTTCACTAACTTTCAAGTAAGCAGGAAGTAGTGGCCGATTAAGAGAATGGCCTCGAAACATATTGTTAGTTCTCCCACAATAGAAGATGTTTGATGTTTGACCAAGGATTGTTTGCAGAAACAAGTACACATTAGAGTGATTTTAAAGCATCACTCCAACAATCCACCTATATACTCTTGGGTGGTTCCAGGTAGTAATTTCAGCGATCCAAGAACCTCCCAGTTGCCTTTACTTTTAGCATAAATGCAGGTAGGTTTTATGTTCCCTTGGATACTCCTATTCTCTGATCATATATGAGAGCATCTCCTCTATTTCTGTGTTTGTTCTGTATTTAGACAAACCAGAAGCTGTGGAAATTTAGACCCATGCAAACTATTCATCACAGTTTGCATTGTGTTCCTGTCTGACTCGACTGAGGATGTGTTCACAGGTCCTCATCTAGCTAAATAATGTGATTTCCCCATCAGCTACCAGTCCTGGAACTGATAATCCGTACCATACAGTAACATTTAAAATTTTTATTTTTTTGTTTTTCATTTAAAAATAGTATACACTTACATTCTAAGATTTGAAATAGAAGGTTTTTATTGAAATACCTAGCATTCATATTAAAACTTTTTCATAACCATGAGCTCCTAGAGGTGTATGTAACCTGGAGCCCTAGAGTAATGGCTTATGTGAATCATAAGTTGTGTTTTAATGATTTTGACTGTGAACAATGGACAAATGGGTTTCTAGGGCAGTTCACAGGTACTATGATATGGATGACACTGGTAATTAAATCAGTGCTGATTTTTAAAAGAAGAATATGAATGGAAATTAATGTGTATTTTTACTTCCCAACCATGGAAGAAGAGAAAGATTGATGAAAGTAGGACTATTAACATTAATAATCAATTATCTTACACAGGATTTAGATGTTTTGAAACATAATGAATTAACTTTAGCCCAAACCACAACAGCAAGTCCAAGATTCTTAGATCATGATTTTTTCATATTTAGGCAAGCATAAATATTTTTACTTCTTAATGATGTCCTAGTAATTTGTGAATAGGTAAATGTATTTGAAAATATTTCATTGCTATAATTAGATGCAACTATTTATGTGTCAGTACCCTGTGAATACTAAAGAATGAAGTGGTTTTGAAGATATTCCCGTTACAACAAAAATAGTTAATTTCAGAACCAAACCAAGAAAATTAATCCTCTACCTTTCCATTGCAGAAATTACATCAAAGGGCAGAATTGATAAAACACAACCTTGAATGTATCCGTGAGAAAACTTCATCTCTGTTTTTACAGCTTTGGAACAAGCAAGAGAGAAGAAGGGCAAAGAGGAGATTTCAAAACCTTTTTAGAAAACATGATGAAGATGTTTGTCCTCCAAGAGAGCCACTACAAAATAGCTCTGAAGGACAAATACCTATGAAGGTAGTTCCCATGAATTCCAAAACTAAAACACTTGCTTGTCAGGGGAAAAATGCATCTGTGTGCTTATTTCTGAAGACGGTTTCAGAAGAGAGGGGTCCAACCTCAAACAGATCCTGAACCACTTTCACCCACTCACTCCCAGTAACACCTTGCCAGTCACCTTCTAAGGTGTAAGTGAAAATGAGTTGGACTATGGAAATGAAAAGTCAGAAAGTGAACATACTTATATCTTAAGTCAGGAGAACTCATCAAAATATAGAGAATAAGTAATAAAGAATCCAGGATGAATTTACAATCAACATAAAAGTAATCAACATGTTTGTGTGCTTTAGATTTATTCATTCTGTGTATATGAATATTTTCCTGCATTCTGTATGTGCACCATGTGTGTGCTGCCCATGGAGGACATAGATGACATTTGATGCCCAGAATCTGAATGACAATTGGTTGTTAGCTACCGTGTGGATGCTGTGAATTGAACCTAGGCTTCTGCAAGAGCAAAAAGTATTCTAAACTGCTGATCCACCTCTCCAGCCTCCAGAACAAATATGCTTGATATGCAAATGAGTAGAGTATAAGCCAACATATCATAAGTGGAAATAAATAGCCAGTCTTGAGATATTTGCTAACTTCATGGGACCCAGGCATTATCAACCTGCCAGTTTTACTTATTGAAATCCAGAGAACTGGATAAGTAGCAGTCCTTTTCTTTTTTAACACCCCACTCAAAAGCTATCAATCAAGACAAGAGACAGCTATTTTGCAGACCTCACTTATACCAAATACCCATCTCCACTGCAACTAGGTAATTGCCTTGAAGAGTCTAACACCAATATTAGGAGAGAAAAGGGTAAAATTAGATGGCATAATTACACCTAATGAAACCATCATTCACTGTGACTCTAATATGGTCAGAAATCACACCCAAATGCTCTTTCATTTAAGCCCAATTCAATTTGGTTTCCAAATTGACATTAACTATTTTATGTGTGGTTGTCTGAATGAAAATGGACCTGATAGACTCATAGGGAGGGATACTATTAGGAGGTGTGTTGGAATAGTTGTGATCTTGTTAAAGGAAGTACGTCATTGTCAGTGGGTTTTGAGGTTTAAGAAGCTCTAGTCAGGACCAGTATCTTTTTCTCTTCCTGCTGCCTGCAAATCCAGATGTAGAAGTCTCAGCCCATTCTCCAGAAGCACGTCTGAGTGATCCATGCTTCCTGCCATGACAATAATGCACTAAACCTCTGAACCTCTTAGACAGCCCCAATTAAATATTTTCCTTTATAAAAGCTACCATGACCATGGTGTCTCATCACAACAATAACACCCTAACCAAGAGAATCTGCGGTCAAATTCAGTAATATTGTTCAAGGGAGGACTTAGCAGGGAGATAGATCTCAAGTCCTATTGATAAGAAAGGAAACCAGAAACAGCATCTGAACCAAGGATATCTCAGTTAAGACAGAATGGATGATCTGTCTGTTGGCAGGCATGTTGTCCTCAGTCTCTGATGAATGAAGAAGGAAAGTTTAGAATGGATGTAGGTTGTTTGAAGACTCTACCGTGAAGCTGGAGTGATGTCTCAATAGGCCAGAGCACTTACTGCTCATGGAGAGGACCCACATTCTGTTTCCATCACCCATGTCAGGTGACTCATAACTGCCTGGAAATCCAGGTGCATAGAATGCAACACCTCAGATCTCCATCTAGACACATTTACTCATCTGTGCATACCATACACATCATTTTTAAATCAATCTTAAAAGTGCAAGTGAATATTGAAGACATATTTTTACTTAATTTTCGCCTTTACAACCAAATTTGACATTTATCTCAAAATTCCAAATATTTAAAGATTTTTTTATTTTAGGCAAAAAAGTTCTATAGCATAGCAACATTTGATAAGCATAAACTGATATAATTTCTGGTAACTTCAAGGTAAATTTTATTTTCAGAAACATCTTTAGTTTCAAAAGGTCAATATCTTTTCCTGAATAGACTTTCTGCAGTCATGTGTCCAATCTCCTGAAAAGATGAAGGTGTGTCAACTTTGAGACATGATAATTCATGATAATTGAAGTTATGAGGCAATTTGATCTGATGGCCAGTGGGTTAGAGTTGAGGAAAAGGAGTTCCTTTCTTGTGCCTTACATCTGTAGTTTTATGTTGTGAGAAACTCCTACTGCTACTTATACTTTGTACTTCTAATTGTCTTAATTGTTTTAAGTCCATTTTCAACATTTCAGATAGATTGGGGTAAAATCTCTTAATGCAAGGATTGCTTTGCCATGATAAAAAATCATCTAAGTCATTTTTTCAAACTGAATGTCTACTTAGATGTGTTTGATGCAGTTCCAGTAGGTTTTGTTTGTTGGCTTGTGTTTTGCTCCTATTCCAGGCCAGTATGAATTATTCTGACTTCTAAATGAGAACCACATGTGAATAACAAAGCATATGCAGACATATTTAACTGTTAAACAGCGATTTGTTTCTATTTTGACTTTGATCATATCTCATAATTCTGAAGGATTAAATCATTTCAAAGACAAGGACTCCTAACTAAAACAACAACAGAATGTTTGTCAATGAAATCAAAAAAACTAATCATCCACCTTCTCATCTGCAGAATGTATCTCCAGACCCAGCAACAAAAGTACATGATCTGTACCTTTAGGACTTCCTCCTGAGAAAAAGAGTGACCATGTGTTGATGGAGAAAGAATATACACAGGGTGTCAGCCCCATGGAAAAAGAAACAACAAAGACAGACGGTGGGCTTTCTGAGAAAACGAAGTTAATGTTGTCCTTGTAGAAGAGCCACTGCCTAGTACCTCCAAAGGAAAAACACACTACACGGTAATCCCCACTACTTTGAAAAGTGCTGATCTATGTAAATAAACATAAATATTTAGAAAACAGTTTGCGATCATGTCCGTTTAGCAAGACAATACTATTAACTTGTTCCCTAGGGCCTGTAACTTCCCAAGCCATGGGTTTTGGGCCTGATTTACAGTACCAGGCATGAATTCCCACCTACGAAACAGGCCTCAGACCCAATTGACCAACCCAAAACTGGTTGGTTACATACACCCTTCACCTTTGGGCCACATTCACACCAATGTGTAGTTTTGGTGTCTTGGTTGAACAGCATGTGGCTTTAGTTGCATGACCTTATAACTAGCTTCACTATTCTATTCTCTGATTTTGCTTCTTGGGCAGTAGCTGTTGGTTTAATTACTATGGCTCTGAGAGTAACTTGAAATCACATATGGTGACACCCTCAGGATTGGTCTTCGTACTTGGGATTAGTTTGGCTATGCAAGGTCTTGTGTGTTTCTATGGGGATGTTAAAATTCTCTCCTCCATATCTGAGAAGAATGCAACTGCAATGCCAACGGAAATTGCATTGAATCTCTAGATTGCTTCTGGTAAAAAACAAAAACAAAAGCAAAAAAAAACCAACAAAACTATTTCTCACAATACTGAATTTTTCCAGTCCATGTCCATGAGAGGTGTTTGCAAATTCTGGTATGTTCCTCGATTTTTTCCTTAGTTGTATTACACTTTCAAACATTTGACATATCGGTTATATTTATTCCTAGATAAGTTTTTGAAACTATTTTGAATGGGAATGTTTCTCATGAAATCTTTCTCAGCACGCTTGTCATTGGTACATAAAATGCTTCTCCTTTTCTAAGATTATTATTTATTGTATTTGTATCACTTTTATATTACTGTAGTTTATCTTTTGTCCATCTTTTCTGTGACTTTAATATTGAGTACTACTGGCTTCACAGAAGGAATTTGGAAGGGCTTCTGCTGGACCTGGTTTTTGTTTTTTTTAATAACTTAAGGACTGACGGTAAATCTTTGAGAGTGTGGTGGGACTCTGGGCCTGGACTTTTTCTGGTCAGAAGGATTTTTATTAAACTTTTAATTTTTTCATGAGGTATGTGTCTGTTTAGGTTGTTGATCTCATTTTGAATTAAGTTTTTGGTAGTTTGTATGAAGCTGGAAATTGGTTCATTTCTTTTAGGTTTTTCGACTCAATAGAGGACAGACTTTTATAAATAATTTTGAGCATCTAATTTCATAGTTAACTTTATATGTATTAGTCTTTGCTTGTATCTGTGTCTGTGCATCATGCCCATACAGTACCCATGGAGGCCAGAAGAGGACACTGAATCCCCTGGGAGTGAAGACACAGACTGCTGCTGTGAGCCAGCATGCAGGTGTTGGATACTGAACCCCAGATCTGCTGAAAGAGCATCCAGTACTCTAACCTTCTGAGCCATCTCACCCTTGCCAGAGCAAAAGCTTTGAAAGTATTCTTCTATTATGTTTTGATTTTTTTTGGTGTCTATTGTAACGTTCACTTCTTTCCTTCTTTTAGTTTGTTGGGTAAAGGTCTATGGATTTATCTTCTGAAAGAACCAGCTCTTATATTCATTGCTTCTTCTTATCATTTTATTTGTTTATGTTACATTAATCTCTGTGCAGGTGGGCTTCCTTCTTTGGTTGTGTCTGATGTCAGATTCTAGCCTGCCTTAGACAGGGCCAACGGCAGAGCTGTGAGGCCAGAGCTAGGCCAGGGAAAGATGGTGCATGAGCTGCTTGACAGGACCTTCACCAGGCAAAGCCAATGAGAGCCATGGTTTGGAGCTTTGTCTATGGTTTGGATATGCCAGATGAGGGAGGTGGTAGTAAGGGAGGACTCACGAGCTAAAGTCAGAGCTGGAGGGTTTAGTGTTGGTCTTTGGATGCTGAGATGGTAACTGTGGGCATGGGCATGGCTATTTTTCACTTCTTAAAGATAGGCCAGTAATTGTGAGCAGCTAAACATTTATGCGGACATGTAATTAGTAAATGATTAGTAATGTGTATTTTTCTGTATCAATATCGGGTGACTACTAAGAGAAAAAAGAGTTGTTTGAAGATGTGCATCCTAAATCAAAAAAAATGAGTATATAATGAAGCAAATGTGTATTCCACCTTTCTATCTGCAGAAAATAACTCAGGGTGAAGAAGAAACTAACTGTGACAGTGAATACACACCTATCCATTCCTGGCCTCACTCTGAGAACTCAGAAGAAGAAAAATGGGCCCAGCTGGTTGCAACACAGTATTTATTTCTAAACCAGTACCTCAGGGAAAGACTAAAGAAGAAGATGAGAGAAGGTACTGAAACCTCTGAATCTGATATTTCTGATGAAGAACCAGTATATAGTACCTCTGGAGGAAGAACACACTCAGCGGTAAGGAGTTCCCGCTAATTTAGAACATTCAATATTTCATGATGAGGGGAAAGATGAATGTAGAAGGTCTCTCTGCGGTGCTGCAGAGATTTCAAGACGAAAGAATGCAGCTTTGAACCTGTCCTTGCACCTCCTGTTCTCTTAGTTCCAGGAATGTGCTTGTTAGGCATCTCTCCAACTTCCCATGCAAGTATGTTAAGCCATGAAAATAGCAAACCTATCACGGTTTGAATTCTGATTCACTGATACAAAAATAAATGGTAATATCCACAAGGCAAGGAGAGTGGGAACTGGGAGTCATTACAGTTGCAATAATATTTGATGTAAGTAAACCAAAGCAAAAATAGTTGGAAACTTGATATTAGACATAGACCTAAATGTACTAAATCCAAAGTACAGTCATTTATGCACTTTCAAGGAATTTTTTATTTAATTGCAATAAAAGACACCTTATTGCTGTAAAGACACATGCATGAGAATAGTTGAAATCTCACTTATTTCTCTAACTTGTTTTTACTTTAAATGTTTCAGATATTAGTCTAGGTTTCATTTCTGTTTTAGGTCATTGAGAATTTCACAGAATGCATTTTGATCACATTCACCCCACAGCTCCTCACAGATTACATCCCCTTCCCTACTCACCTAATTCTGTGTCTTCGGGTTTTTCTCGAAATTCCATCGAGTCAGATTTGTGTTGTCACCTGCTGGAGCATGGTCCACCTACGAGGGACTACAAAGACCCTTACAGAAAACTACTCCTCCCTTTCCTTGCAGCACTTATTGCCAGTAGCTCCTCAGCAGGGGCGGGACTTCAGGCTTGCCTCACCTCTTCATGCTGGGCCTTTTTCTGACTTGAGATCACACAGGCCTTACTTACGCGGTTACAGCTGCCGTGGAGTTCTTGGTTCAACTGCCCTGTTTGCCTAGAACACTGCTTTCTTGTCATCCACCTTAGAATGGCTCTGAAAGTCTTTCTGGCACCTCTTCTACAATGATGCCTGAGCTTTAGGAGATGGTATGAGATAGGTGTTTCATTTAGGGCTGAGCATTCTGCGGAGACCAGCTGTAGGTCTTTGTCAATCACCATCTACTGATGAGGGTAAATAGGGGCATTTATCTATGGGCTTAATAAAATAGATAGGAGCCAGTTTAACACTGACCTCTATGGGTATTCCAAATGAAATATGCACATCTATCTACAAATGAAAGATATACAAATATATCTACAAATGAAAGAAAACTTACAATATTGTCTTTTGGGTCTGGGTTACCTCACTTGGAATGACTGTCTCAAGGTTCAACCATTTACCTGTGGATTTTATGACCCAATTTTCTCATCAACTGGATAAAATTCCATTCTGTAAATACACCACATTTTCATTCTCTATTCATCAATTGGTGAACATCCAGGTTGTTTTCATTTTTCTGAAAATTGAGAATAAGACAGCAATGAACATGGATGAGCAAGTATCACTGTAGAAGGATCTCAAAGACTCCTTGGGTAGATGCCTAAGGACTGGTATAGCAGGATCATGTGGTTGATT
>LOJH01037429.1:7490-22762 GCA_001685095.1 Ellobius talpinus | reverse complement strand
GAGGGGAGGAGGTGGAAATTTTTAATAATAATAAAGAAAATGGGAAAAAAATAAGTAAGCCCCAAACGATAATTAGGACCCTTGAGTACTGTCACTCAGGTGACCTGCTGCAACTCCTGGCTCTTTTTGACCTCTAATTTCACTTTGTTTTAAATAAACTTACCTTGATACTTTGTTAAAAAAATCGGTTTCTGTGGATCAAACTCAAGTTCTCATGTTTGCCCAGCAATCACTTACCCACTGAGCCATCTCCTCAACCTCCTGGGGATTAAAAAATATGACTTCAAAAGCACAATTCTGCTTTCACAATTTTAGTACAAAAAACTTAACCGTTACACAACTGAACACAGTGCTTTTGTATTTAGAGTTTTTTTTTAACTGTGAATTGAACCAAGGGCCATATGTACACTTGACAAGGACTGGACTATTATCTACACCCTGGCCCTATCTGATTTCTTCTGAGCTCTGGTATATATGCTTATTTATGCATTAAAAATACATAGACATACAAATATAACTCATGTTAATATTCTCATAGTTTTTCTTAAAAAGAAGAGACAACTTTTCTATTTGTTTGTTTTTGTTTTAAGTCAAGGGCTTGGCTACATAGTTGCTGGTGACTTATTAGCCCAGACTGGTCTTGAATCTCTCCATGCTCACTGGAGTTACAGGAATACACTCACTTTAAGAGAACTCAAATATATAAACTTTGACAGATATTTTCTAATGACTAAAGATCTTTGAATTATTATAAAGAAAAGGGCAAATGAATCTTTTAGATACATTCTTTGAGTTTTAAGAAGCAGGATATGCCTGCAAAGTTGGATTTAAATTTGTTAAAGCTTCCGATAAATAATGAAAGGTTTCACCAGAACTCAGACTAGCACTCGTTTTATTTCAATGGGAAAAATAAAAACTGGGAAATTCTTTCTCTCTAGACTGTTTTTTTTTCAAGCCATGCTTTTCCATGGGCACCGCAAGCTTTCAGCCCTGATTCCTTCTGCATTGCATTAAACGTGCCTCTCTATCAGCTGCAGCTAGTAACAACAGCATACGCGTTTATTCTTCTGCTCCTGAGAAACCAGGAGACCAATAACATATTTTTGTTTTTAAGTTTGGAGGAGGCAGCTGCTTCCACCGCCACAGTTCAGTTTCTAAGAAACTGAAATGAAATTTTCAAGTGTGAAGTTCTAGCATGCGCTTCTGCGAGCATTGGCAGAGCCTCATTGCCCACGCCCGTGTGGGTACAAATAGTTATGAGCCCTCGGTTTCTGATAGTCAGTTGCAACACTGGCACCGGGGAACTAATGCCGGCACGCTGGAAAGACGACTGTAAAGCTGTCTCCTTGGGAGTGTCTGAGAGGAAGTGTGCCGCCTCTCCACTCCGTTATGATATCATAGGCTGTTTCCCTCCAGCAGCGGTGCCCACTGGGGTTGCCACTGTTAATTTTATTCTGTACTTTTCCAGTTCAAGACACTTGGCCCTTGGCCTCTTTCTCATTCCCAGCATGTCCAGTGGGTGGCCTGTGCTGTCTGGCTGCTAACCTTAGGCGATACTTCATCCAATCTAATAAGCACTCAGCTCAGATGGTTGTCTGTGCAAATGCTACAAGGAACAGCTCCCATGGGACCCGGAAGAGTATTCATTTTCCACAGAGAATGAAAGCCCACATTGATAGCATATAAAATAGGAGCTCCTTAAAATGTGGAGTGACCAGGTTAGTTCACCCCTTCCTTGTGCTTTTAGAAAAAGGCAAGATTTAAATACTTAAGAGACCTATATGCCTATTTGACACTCTAAAGATAAAAATTCACGCATAAAATGTGCTGTAATTGCCCTCACCAGATTCTGCACTCGCCAAATTGACAGCTCTTTTTTTAAAGTGTATTTATTTATTTTTATTTTTACTCGTATGTGTATTTGTCTGCCTGTATATAGACAGGCATGCCTATATATGGAGGTCAGAAAAGGGCCTCGAATCCCCTAAAACCAGACTTAGGGATGGTTGTAAGCCACCCTATAGGTGCTGGAACCGAATGCAGGGTCTCTGCACCTGCAACAAGTATCTTAACCACTGAACCATCTCTCCAGCCCCGCTGAAGGTCCTTTGGCAGCTAATGTTTCCACTCCTGCCTTTCTAGTTTGAAGGGGTTTGGCGCCTGTTGCTCCTCCCTGTGATTTTAGCCTCAGAAGAAGCTCTTGCCACGCTCTCAACCCCTCCAAGTCTTTCTTTCTCGGCACTAACATGCGTTACACCTGACCCCCACTGATGGCCCTGTATCTGTATCTGCTTGCACGCCTGCATGCCCCCGCCTCCAGATGCCCCAGGCTGCACCTTTTTTCCCTTATCTCGGCCTCACTTAGTGCTCACACGGGTTCCGGGTGCTTCAGTCTCAAGCATCATCCTTCTGCTCCAGCTTCACGGCTGACTCCTATCCTCTTGGCCCTTTCCTCACCCCTCTTCAGGACCTCTTCCCTCTTTCAGCCAGGTAGTCAATCTTCATTAAGTTACATTTATCATTTTCTTCTGCTCATTCAGGAGAAAGATAAAGCTAAGCAACGGAACGATCCTCTTCCTTGACAAGCATGGTGAGAAGACGTGGGGCAGGCGGAGTCAGGCAAGCTAATCGGCATTCCGTGGGATTATAAATGAGCGCCTTGCAAAAGGAACCGAAGCAGGGGACTGCTTCTCCGGGCAAAAATGGGAGAAAATATTTAGGAGGAGGAGCTTGTGGAAAGATAAGTTGGCACTGTGCAAACGTACTGTTTTTCTAGAACATTCTACCACCAACCATAATCTAGGTGGTATGAATCGGTTGATTTTCTGTGTTAATTTGACTAGGACAGGAAACATCCTGGTGGCAAATCAGAATTTGTGCTTAGTCAGGGAGTGCTTCAGTAGGCTCCCTGGCCAGCCATAGACTGATGGGCAGACTCCTGGGCAATGAGAAACCCTATCTCAAAGGACATAGATGACATTCCTGGGGATGATGGTCAAGGTTGTCCTCTAGCTCCACATACCTGTGTGTGTATCCAGGGACACACATATGAGTATACTTATAAGCACACACACACACACACACACACACACACACACACATAAACGCCCACAAAGACTGGAGTTCTATTAAATTGCCTCTAAATGAACAATAGGAGGACATGGAGCAGTTCTAGGATGTATGCCTTGGTCATCCCTAGGACCTTCGCTGTTTTCCCACTGACTGTTAACAGAACGGTGTTCAGGAAGAGAGGAGAGGCAAAGGTCCCAGATTGAGGGGGAAAGAAAGAACGTATGAAGGGGGAAAAGGAAGCTTCTGGAACTAGAATCAAGTAAGGCTAAATTTTAGTGAGCCCTCATTCTGAAAAGCTACAATATTAACTAGTGACAATATTAACTCATGGGACCATTTGGTGACATGTTGTCATAATGCTCTGCTCACACAAGTGACTATGGACTGAACCTGCTGAATCCATGAGTTTCCCCCTTACATTGTTCCTTCAGGTGTTTCGTTTGAAGTAGTGGAACAGAACAAACTGCAATAAGCTGATTGGTTCAGAGGGCAAGAGGCTTGACACTGGAAGACTGACAAGTGAGATCAGTATATAGGACTTGTGTCATCATCATCAATCATCATCATCATCATCATTTTATTATTCTAGTTCAGCTCATTTAAAAGCCTATTATTATTTCTCATTTTAAGTCAGTGTACATTTAATTTTTGAACTTAGCCTTTGCCAAGAAAATTGTTTCAGGTTTTCTAAAAGACCTAAGAACACGGGAGAAGTAAATTCCAGAAACTGTCACGTAGCAAATTTAATGTCAGCCTCCCAGAAATATCTCCTAAAGAACTACCTGAGAAACCCTGCAGATTTCTGGGGACCAGCCCTGATCCAAGAAATCACTCCTTTGCTAAACAAGTTGGATTTTCTCCTTTGACAGGCTTGCAAGTCAGGAGTCAGCGAAACGGGACAGGCCAAAATCTATCTTAATTTTAACAAAGAATCTGACATCCTGTGGACAAGCTGAACACATGAATGACAGTAGATATGAGTGAATTTGTAGCTGGCTGGACAGTCTGCCCTAGGAATGTTGACTGTTTGATGAATCACTGCCTATCTGAGGAGCAGGGACCATGGCAGCTTCCCAAGTATTATCAGGGGCTTATCCAGTCCCAAACATCAACTAGTGATGGATGGAGACATGCAAGATGTTTCTATCCAAATTTCAGGTGTGACGGACAAAGCCGGTACAGAAACTTAACTCATTAACTGTCAGATGAATGAAGAGACAGAGTGTCTAACAGGCTGCCATGAAAATGAGAGAGCATAAAGGGAATAGATAAAATCATCTACTTAAAGTTAAATATAAAAGGATGGAGGATCGAGGTTGAAAACAACTTTGTAAGAAGTAAAAAGAAATCCCAGGAACTTTACATGATTAGAACCTCAATACAATGGAAGAGGCCTGTTAGACCTCTTTTCAATTCGCAGGTCTCTTTGCAACCATCTCAGTCCTTCGCATAGTCAGGAACTGTTTGCAGTCTCAAGTGGATCGTGGACCCCTGGGTCCCTCTCACTCAGGGCTCATACACATCTCACTTAGGATCTTTGAACAGCGTAATCACTGGCATGCAAACTACAGGAAATGAGCCATTTTAAAGAATGTAATGATAAGAGATAATAGCCTAACAGGACTTGGTACATCTTAATGATGATCTGAAGTCTACAGTGTTCAGCTTAACTAGATAGAGACTGAAAACTGGGACACTTAATAGTGATGGAGATGGTTTTAAATAAGGATTATTTAAAGGAAACCAAGGCATTGCCTTTAAAAAAAAAACTGGATGAGAAACTTGTATCCTCCAAACATCTGAAGCCTGCCTCTTGAGGTAGGGTAGCAATGGACTACATAACAACATTACCAAGTGGAAATCCACTGGCTGCCTGTCATTTAACATTTTGTACTTGCCACAAATAAAGCTTAAAATTGTATTGTATAAATTGTATAAAATGATGGATTTAATTATGGTATTTTTTCGGAAACCAGCTTCAACAAAACTCTCACATTCCAGGGTAGGAGCATGAGGATTAGAATTATTAAGCAAAAGGAATAAAAGTATTAGAGAAATAAGAGACAGAAACACAGAACAGCATTAGGAGGGGCATTCAGTGAATGCTGAATCTGTCTTGTTTATTTTTCACAAACTTACATACTTCACTCCAAAAGGGGAAGGAGGAAGCAACAGACTTCAATAGCATGAATTCTCCAACCTTTGGTCCAGGTGGAGCGGATTCACCTCTACATCCAAAAATTCTAATTAACCACACGCTAGGTCAGAATCTCTCATTTGTAGCCACACCTGTTGTCAACAACTTTGAGAGAGCAAAAATAATCTCAAACTCTCTGACATCCAGTTAAGGTGGAACAGGCTCACAACTCTGTGGCCTCTCACACATTTTCATACATATATGTGTGAAATTAGCTTTATCACACTGCAATTATCCCAAACTAGCTCCCATGCATGTAAACTACCCACAATTCAAGTGCCTTATGACTACCTGTGACTAGTTGTTGCTGCGCTGGATAATTCAACTCTCTAGCTGCCCAGGTAGAAGAGGCAGAATTGATGAACGTGAGGGAAGAACTCAAAAGCAGGTGGACCTCCTTGCAGAGCCATCTGGTCTGTCCCTGGATATGTTCTCACTGTCAAGGCTGATTTAAGGGTGCCCACCTAGGTGTGGGCTGAAATAGATAATCCTGCCCATTCTCATTCCAAGGCTATATATAATTCTATGTTTAGGGTGAACTGACATGCTTTTATTAACACACTCTCCTAGCTTGCTTTTCTATCAGTGTGATAAGCACCGATACCAAAAGCAATTTGGGGGACGGAAGTTGTGAAAGCATGGGAGCCAAATATCCCCTGCCACCTCTTAAGGCAGCCTTCAGAAACCCTGGCTCAGGCTCTGATGTGCAGCTGCAAAGAGTCTAGTATCACACCACTGAGCCAGGCTCAGTCTGAGTGTGTGTCCAGCACACAGAGTCACTGCCCTCCCTCATCAGCATGTCACCATTAGCCCTACTCTTTCATGGCTTGGAAGGACAATCGTGAAAATGTCCTCTCTCTTAATGTTAAGTTATAACATTGAGACTAAAGTTGAAAATGTTTTAAACGGTCAAAGCTCATTTGATACCTAGACCGCCAACCGCTAATCGTGTAGATATATATGCCTTTTCAAACTCCACACAAATCGAGTCATGTGTCCTCTTAGGGGAGACAATTTCCTCACTAAGCGCAGGCCTTTTGAAGTTCGTTTGTGTTCTTGTACCTGCCAATAGTTTCTCACTTTATATAGATATGAATATATTTATTTTTCCCTCATTCGTTTGTTAGTTTCCAGCTTAGAGCTACTGTCAGTTATTCTTCTCAGGACATTTACACCGAGGAACTTATAGAGGTGTCTGGGTCATGCACATAGCAGCTACATTTTCCCAAAGCCACAGCACATTTGGTGTTCATATCAGCAATATAGAGTGCCTAGTTCTGTGTGTTCATTCCAGACCATGGCCCAGCCAGTGACCATGCTCGTGGATATACCCAATGGGAACATGGCACTGCCCATGACCATGCTGGTGGATATACCCAATGGGAGTGTCTGAATGCTGCCAGTATCTCACTGTGGTTTTCATTTGCATTTCCTTAAGACTCATAGTTTTAAACACCTTCCTACATACTTATTTGCCACAATGCAGCCTCTTTAATAGAGTCCATTCAAATGTACTGTGGTGCAGACATTAGAGTCAAAGCCTGAGCCAGACCGAAGGACACAGGCTACAATCCCAGCTATGTGGGGAGGTTGAAGCAGGAATATAGAAAATACAAGGACTGCCTAGGCTACAGCGTAGGTTCAAGGCCAGTTCTAGCAACTTCAGGAGACTTTGTGATTTCTGAAGGGCTTGGGATATGCCTATCCTAGGTCAACCGCTGGCATCCTGACCAGAAATGATCTAGCGAACTTAGAAACTACTGAGTCACCCTTTCCTTGAAGAACCCAGCTGTCGCCATGACTTACATTAGCATTTATGAAGGCAGGGAGTCACAAAGCAAGAAGAAACAGTGGAGTATTGGTGGAAGACAGGTTTCTCAGGGCACGTCACAGACTCCCAGTGCTCCTCCTAAAAGTGTGCTTTCACCTTAAGGGACACGCTACACATGGATGTGAATGAGCATCTTACATCCATTCGTTAGAGAAAGCACGGGCAGTAAACAAAGCATAAAAAGCTGAAATGCCATATCACTCAGTATTTTAAAAAAAAAAACCTCTTTATCACTTCTGCGCATTTTAACTATAATGTGCATCAATTTAAAAAAAACTACATAATTTCTAAAACTTTTCTAGGTTCCAGAGTAAAGAGAAATTTTGGCTTTGGGATCTCTGAAGTTGTGCCTCTCCTACTGCCACAGCTAAGGGCCATGTCCCTTCTGTTCTGATGCTCCATCAGGAGGGACGTGAGTCTGCTGTTCCAAGTGGGGCGCCAGCACCCAGGTCCTCAGCCGGGATGTGACAAGAGAGAGAAGCAAGACTCCAAATGTTTCCCCCACTAGGGGAGAAAACTGAGGCACAAAGTTCACAGAAAACTGAGAACCAAAGTGGCTTTGCTGAGTTAAATCACATGAGAATTAGACACAGCCTCCTTCCCCACGGGAGCACCCTTCGCACATGGCACATAGCTTACTACAGGGTAAGTGAGCCATGCACCCAGCTCATTCAGAGCCCCCTTTCAGCGGGACAACTCTGCATTTTAAATTAACTGCTCCCACATAACTCTCTCAGTAGCTGGAAGGTCCTCAGTTTGATAATAGAAATGTCATTTGCTCCACAAAAGGCACCTTATAAAATTGCCTTCTCAAAGGAAAACCTTGAAAGACTTCTCTGCCATGTGCAGAATATCTACTTAATTAACATGAACACTCATCTTACCAGGCAATTAAAATGATTTATTCAAAGAGCTTTATAGTTGTGCCTTACTACCAACCTACAATAAACTGGAGAAATGAGAGTAAAACTGCCATAGTCCCTACTCAAACATAAGCAACATAAATAATACCTCCACCTCTAAGCAATCCATACATCCTGCCCAAAGAATAAGACTAATATGAGCTTTGGAGTTTTTTTTTCAGTGGGATAAGTACATAGTTAAGCTCTATTTTATTTTCTGTGAGGCTGGAATTCAAGGATTATTTTTTTCTGCTCTAGTTTAGACTACTTTCTCCTTGAGAAAAGAACTTAAGGGGCACCCCCCAAATACAGCAAAGAAAATGTACTTACATCCAGCCCCTGGTTCCATGCTCTCCCGGCCCTGGCTGCAGTGTAGGATAGCTCATTTGCCATCTGTTAGAAATGAATCGATTGCCTCTCTCATTCAGTTATTGACTATTGCCCTGCTTTCTTTAGGATTACATTCTCACAAAGAATCCACAATGGTATGGGTAAGGCATGGAGCGGGGATGACCCAGAGGTGCTCAGCTGTGAAGCCTAAACTGATTGGCCTTATTGCTGTCTTTGCCCTGGGCTTGCAACTGCCCAGAGATGACACTGGCACACTCAAACACAGATGCTGTTGTGGAACTCTGCTCCCCAGGTATAGCACAGCCACGGCTAACTTAAAATTAGAACAGCTGTGATCCCCCCACCATGAGACCCTGGCAAGACTGAGCCCACTAGCATTCCCCGGTGGCTTACAGGTGCACAAAGCCACTTCCCTCTTTAAGGTACACAAGTGTTTAGCAATTGCTAGGGCGAGGGGCTATCTAGCTACAAGTTGCTCACGCTCCTGTGAGTGATTGCAGCTGAACTCCTTGGTTCACCATGCTGGACTTCGGCAGACTCATTTCTTTGGACTGCCGTTTCCCTCCCCCTCTGAAATAAACAGAACTAGATCCCCCAGGAAAAGGCTCCCAACAGATGCAGATGGGGTGCCTTTGCAGCTCTGGTATTTTAAACATCTGAGTACTGAGTCCTTTAAACGCAGCAATTCCAGACGAACGGTTTTCTTGCCTTCTTCAGGGGATACTACTTAACCGTTGGGAGGATGGCATATGCCGGACCAAACCTGAGTGCTAAAGTTGGGTAGCCAGCCTACTTCCCAGGCCCTCTCATTCAAGTCTTAGAGAAGCTCCTGGGGGCCATCAAACCCTAAACACATATCAGAAGAGGAGGGAACAGGGTGGAGGAACTTGCAGCTAGCTGTTGGACCTGAGAAGCCATTTTCAAGTAATAACCTTAGCCCTAGGTATTAGACATAGGGAAATAAGAAAGGAGAACACAAAAGGACTCTAGAGACATGCTTTGGTGTAGGTAGGTGACACTAGTGTGTATGTGACCCTTGGTTGATTGGCAGTCAGCCTCAGGACTTTGCTGGAGTATTCTGCTCCCAGGCAGGGTGACCACTTCTATGCCTACCCAGGCTGTCATTTTGCCTTTTCTATCTCTCCTCTCGCCACCAAGCCCCTCCCTCCTCCCGCCTCCCCTCTGTCTGTCTCCTCCGCTCCTACTTAACTTAGCTCTGTCCTCTGAAAGCATTGTCCACTCAGGAGAAGGAGTGGGTCTCCAAGCGCTAGGTCGCAATGGGGCGGTGAGTCCCCCGCTGTTTGGAAAGCTCCTGCCCCTGCCGTTTCCTGCACGTAACATTCTGCAGTGCTGTAAACATGTTGGCTTCCCTTGTTTCTGGATTTGGTCATGTTTGGTGTGCCAAAGCTTAATCTTTAAATAATTAAAGCCTTATGTAGGCAGTGCCGGGGGGCCTCCTACTACAAGTTGAACACGTTGCACATCTATCTTCTACTGTTAAGACACTGTTCCTTCAACTTTTCTGTATTCTCATAGGTCACCGGAGCTGTAATGTATTTGTCCTTTTAACAGCGCGCGCGTAACCTTTACACAGTGCTTCAGAATTGCTCTGTTGTTACTTAAGCACAAAATGGTTTCCACAAGGGTAATTTCTTGTAGTCAGAGAGCAGTGAGTCAGCTCTAGCTTACTGCGGCACCTAGAGTGACATAGACAACAATAATGTTCTGTGTTTTTCAAAGTACTAGAGGAAAATAATAATCTAAACGTCTTTCCATAAATAAACAATGCATGTTTGGATAGACAGCCATATTTACCCAGATTTGAACACTACACAGGAATACGTATGTCCCAGTACCACACGGTGCCTCATAAATATGTCTAGGTTTTTTATCCACTAAAATGGAATTTAAATTTAGATAAACAAAATACATTGACACAACTGTCCCTATGTCAACACATTTAAAGTAGCTTCTAATTTTGTACATTATCCTAATGCCTTTGCTTTCCGTTTCTGAACTGACCAGAATGTCACATCTATACCCCACACACCTCACCTTTATGAGCTGTTTTACGATTACCATGTTCTTCCACATATAAGATTTCATTGACTCAACAGCTCTGGGTAATTTTTCTCATTTTACAAAATGACAAAAATGAGTCAGGGAGACACTAAGTGTTTCTGTCCAGCTGGGAGCGACAGTGGGCCACCTGATTAAAGGGTCACTAAGAAGGAAATGCACCCTGATGTGGCCTTCTGTGCCAGCAGGGATAGAGAAGTCCCTTAGAACACCTGCTAGATTACGTTCCATTTTCCTCTAATCATAGATGCAGCCACTTCTTCCATCGTTTGTTTGTTTCTTTGTTTGAGGGGTTTTTTTGGTTTGGTTTGGGGTGTGTGTGTGTGTGTGTGTGTGTGTGTGTGTGTGTGTATACTAAGACATGAAATTCTCATTCGTTCCTGTGCTCCTTAGTATGAGCAAGCAAGTCCAACTAATGGTCTTAACAGAACCAACAGGAAAAATTGAGGTCATTTTCCAGGGTCACAAGCCTTGTGAGTAGAAGGTAAAGCGAGGTGGCATGGTACATACCTCCTATCTGAGCACTCCAAAGCAGAGGTGGAAGGACCACCGTGCCTTCAATGCCATCTGCAGTTATATGGTGAGAGTCTGTCCCCTATGATTCATCTATTACCTCAGAGAAATTCCATTAAGAAGGGGTGCTAAGGAGAGAGAAAGGGGTAGAATATGTGAATATTAGCATTAGCCTGACCATATAGACAGATTGGCAGATAGACTCCTGATCCACTGTGGCAGCACTCCCTAGAGTTATCCTTGAGGCAAATGAGGAGGCTGTGTAACCCACAGGCCATGGGACAGACTGGTAACTGAATGCTCAGAGAACTGGATGGGACACGCATATGCCATCTGCTAAAAGTACCACCAGTATCACCAGTAGAATGATAACTGCTTACCAGACACTTACTGATAATATAATATTCTTTTTCTTTCCTTTTTTCTTTCTTTCTTTTTCTGATAGGTGGGGCTGTTATTTACTTGTGGGTTTTTTTGGGAGGGGGTTTGTGTTTTTTGTGTTTTTTTGTTGTTTTGTTTTGTTGTTTTGTTTTTTGAGACAGGGTTTCTCTGTAACTTTGGAGCCTATCCTGGAACTAGCTCTGGTAGACCAGGATGGCCTCAAACTCACAGAGATCCACCTGCCTCTGCCTCCCGAGTGCTCAGAATAAAGGCATATGCCACCACTGCCTGGTGTGTGGATTTTTTTGATTGTTTGTTTGTTTGAGAGAAAGGTCTTAGGCTTGGTTGGTCTCAAACCCATGCTCACCTGCCCCTGCCTCCTAAATCCTGAGATTAAAGGTGTAAGTGGCCACATCCAGCCTTTGATCTCAATTCCTAGAACAATCCTACTGAGGCTTAGCTTCCTGAGCAGACATGAACAAACATCTATTCATCCCCAAAGGCACCACAATAGACCAGAGAAACAAGGGCACTCTCTCCAGCCTGCGAAACCATGAGTGTATTGAAGTGACTTGCAGGAGCAGGACGAAAGGTTACTTACAGGGATGTGGATGATTCAGGGGCAGCTGCAGCACCAGACAACCCACCCCAGCCTGGTGACAACTCGTGACAAAGCACCAGAAAGCTCCTGGGGCAACTTGGGGTCAGTTGTTCTAGCTGGCACCTCCTCCTCTGCTTATCAGCTGTTAGCCTCAGAGAAGGGTCCTGTGAATTCTGTAAGTTTCAGAGCCTCCTAAGCCTTGTGTTATGTTAGCCTCTTGAGTCTTAAGAGACTCCCTCTCCCTCCAGGAGGGAATATTCCAATTTGGAGGGAATAGCAATGTAACACCATCTTAGTTTGGATTTCTATTGCTGTGAAGAGATACCATGACCACGAAAACTCTTTTTTTCCCCCAAAGGGAACCTGGTCATTTTTTAAATGTATTTATTAATTACATATACAATGTTCTGCCTGCATGTATGCCTGCCCTGACAGAAGAGGGCACCAGACCTCATAATAGATGGTTGTAAACTACCATATGGTTGTCGGGAATTGAACTCAGGACCTCTGGAAGAGCAGCCACTGCTCTTAATCTCTGAGCCATCTCTCCAACCCTTTCATGGCAACTCTTATAAATAAAAACACTTAATTGAGGGTGGCTGGTTCACAGTTTCAGAGGTTCAGTCCATCACCATCATGACAGGAGAATGGCGGCATGCAGGCAGATGTGGTGCTGGAGCTGAGAGTCCTACATGTTACATCTTGCAGGCAATAGGAAGTTGGCGGAGACACTGAGCAGAGCTTAATAAAAAGACCGTAGAACCTGCCTCCACCATGACATCGTCCCTCCAACAAGGCCACGTCTACTCCAACAAAGTCACACCTCCTAACAGCGTCGCTCACTTTGGGACCATTCTCTTTCAAGCCGCCACAAACACCTACACATCCCTTTCATTTTATGTTTGAGTGTGATGGTGAGTGTTGATTTCCAGACTTGCAGCATCCAGGAGCCAGGTCTCTGGGCATGCACGTCGGGAATTATCCTGATTGTATTAACTCAGATGAGAAGACCCTCTTGCTGTAGCAGCGCCATCCTGTTGGCAGGAAATCCTGGACGACATAAAATGGCTCATGGAAAGGGAGCACACCTTCATTCACCCCTCTCTGCCTCCTGACTGTGAGTAGGATGTGACCAGCCGCTTCAAGTTCCCATGGCATTGACCGCCCCATTACAAGGGATACCACCCCGATACTGTGTGCCAAGACAACCTTTATTCCATGAGTTGCTTTTGAGAGTATTTTGTTATACTAACCGAAAAATAAACTAATGCAATTAGTAGGGGTGGGGGTGGAAATGAACTAGAAGAAAGCTAACTCGCTCTCGGGTAACCCCCTAGAGCTGGGCATTGGCAAGGCAGCGTTGAATCCTTATAAACTGACTCCGCAGCCTAAGACTTGCCCTGGTCAGTGGCTTCAGCCTCACTTTTACGGCAATGCTCAACAGTGAGATGAAGAGGGAGGTTCGTGGCTAGGCATTGCCACAAGACCAAAGCTGAAGCCTTCGTGCTATGCCCCACAATGGAAAAAAATGTACCAGGCACAAAAGAAGAAAAACTATCAGAAATACAGATATCCATTTGATAAAACCAACAGTGTAATATCTAGGGAGCACTTGCTATGGGCACCATAAGATTCCCAGGGTTTTTCTTTCTAAAAGCTGTTATGAGTCTCTTGCTGAGATACAAGCTGATGACTGGGCTAGATCTGTGGAAAAGATTTGGATTGTGATTGTGATCAATTAGCCTATGATTTGAGACGCACCATTTAGAAGCAAATGGAAGAATGGACTGCTCTTTCTGACTCTGAGTCTGTCTCCTCACTTGTGCTAATGGGGTTCCCGACAAGCTGCTTTTCTTTCCTCTTTCCTCCCCCTTTCCCCTCCCTCTTTTCCTTCCTTTTCTTTTGAAGACAGTGTCTTACTATGTAACTGATAATTCTCTCTGCTCAGTTTCCCAAGTGCTGGGATTACAGGTGTGCACCACCATGCATGGATTTAGGGCCTGGAGTCTTTAAAAAGACAAAATAGCCTGGAGCTGTGGCCTTGGCAGCTGATGTGCACAGGAAGCCATTTTCTTCACTGATGGGAAGTGGGTCCACTAGGCCCCTGAAAAGTTAGGGCTTTCTTCTTCTTTTTCCTTCCCCCAACTCCTTCCAGATCTCCCCCATCCAGCTTTATGATCCCTTTCATCTTCCCTCCCCCTTTTTCTCCCCTTCTCTTCCTCTCTTTTTCTCAATCTTCCTCTCTCCTTCTCTTCTTCCCCCACCCACTCTGTGTCTATCAGTCTGTCTGTCTTTCTTTCTCTTCCACTGAGTTTGGGTTTTGTTGACCAGCTACTCCTGGGTCAATAGACCAGCTATCACACTATTAAATAAAACTGACTTCTTCCAGCAGCAATGAAATGCCAACAGCTCCTCAGCTAAGGGTGGGAGATCATATCAACTTCCCTCCTCCACTCTTGGATTTTGTCTAGTTGGAGCTTGCCGGGTTTGGGATTTTGTCTAGTCTGAGTTAGCACCGTTTTGTTCAGAACTGCACTGGTAGGTATATGTTTCCAGGTGGGTTGTCACGGTAGCTGAAAGGGTTCAGAGATGGATAAGATTGGTGATTACTTCTTTTCTGCAATAGCAGCCACACTCCTTTCTAACACTATGAAAGCTACCAGGAGGGATAAAACTTCTGGTTAAGCACCAGCTAGATTTCCCCCGTGTTTTATGGCTCAAGCATGTGGAGTCTTTAGTAATAAGATATTAATGCCAAGTTCTAGAGAGTAACCAAGAGCATTGGCAACAACCCATAATGTTTGGGAGAATTCTATTTTGAACCCCTCATAAAGAGATTCTATCCCTGGTATTGAGGGTTTTATTTCATAGAGTGTGGTATTTAGCTGGGATGCTTTCTCCCCATTATAGAACAAGTCCATTCGGACTCTTTTTATATATGTGTTTGTACACACCGTAGAAAGTTTCTACAGCTGTAGGTTTCCATAATAACTTTTCAAAAGGTCTTTATTGTTATTATCACTCCTCCATACAAAAATTTTGTCTGACTTGAGCCTAATCAGGTCTGATGCACTCTGAACTGTTATAAATTCATATGTGCAACTTCTCTGTTGCATCCGAAAGAACACTTCTATTTTTTATATTCATCTTATGATCATATAGTCACTTGCACCTCTTAATATCTTTCTCCCCCCACCACTTTTTACAATGATTCTTGAGCCTTGGGAGGAACAGTTGTGATATAGATATAGATAGAGATAGAGAGAGAGAGATTAGATATAGATTAGATATAGTTTAGATATAGATTAGATATAGATTAGATAGAGATAGAGATAGAGATAGAGA
>LOJH01037428.1:0-15272 GCA_001685095.1 Ellobius talpinus | reverse complement strand
CAGTCAGCAGAAGACAACAGGGTAATCAGTTCTCTCATTTTACCATGTGTTCCCCCATGTACCTTTTTATTTTAAAGATTTGTTATTGTTTTACTTAATGTGCACACGTGTGCCTGCATAAGAATGTGTTCACTGCATCCATGTGGGTGCCCACAGAAGTCAAAGGACCTTAGATTCCCTGGAACTCGGCTTACAGAAAGTTGCGAGCCACCAGGTAGGTACAGGGGACTGAACTTGGGTCTTCCGCAAGTGCAGCAATTATTCTCAACCACTAAGCCAGCTCCCCAGGCCACATGTACTTTTTTTTTATCAGCCTCTTGTATATAAGACTATACGATGACATCTGTGTGTTGTTCTTTAGATATGAATTCTGAACAGCTGCTCAACCCTCCGAGCACTGAATATGCTCCTGATACAGATATCTTTAATTGCACTGTGGGTGTCTTTCTGAAAAATTGTTGTAACTTTATAAACCATGTTTTCTCTGTGATAGGAAATTGGAGTATTTAAAACAAATTTTATAAATTATAACAAACTATGCTTTTGAAATTTCCTGATTTTAAAAAATGTTAGAAGTTCAGTGTTCAAATATTTGTTGAAGGCTGTTTACCTAGGATTTTTTTTCCGGGATCACCTCTAAACAAGGCACAGTGCTGCTCGGGAGGCCAAACTAGGACAATAAATAAGGGATGACTCGGGAGGTATAACGTAGTCTATACCCTCAGAGGGAAGAGCAGTCCAGGAAGGACCACTGAGTGCAGGAGGTGGAACAGGCCTTATGTGGATGGGGCTTTGTTCCCTTCCAAATGTTTTCCATTCAGAAGGAAATGGGGCCCTTGAAAGAAGATTAGGTCAGAGAGCCAGCTATGTGCAGCTAAGCCCACAGTCTCCTAATCTAATCCTGTCCTGTGTCAGACAGGATGCAGTAGGTGGGCTTCTCATTCACTCCTGGTGGGGCTCTATCTTAATACAAACTTCCAGGAGGGAAACTGGTCATATGTAACTTTTCCGATTCTTTCCTAGGAATAATCCTGACTCGAGTTGTGATTCCAGTTATCCCTAGCTGATAAAAATACCAATCAGAAAACATTAAAGATGCAATGGAAAGTCTTTACCGTGCCATCACCAAAATCATGTGTTTGGATATCAAAGTATTTTTCTTGTTTTATTTTCGAATGTTTGTTTTTGTTTGTTTGTTTCACAACACCGAGATCAGATCCAGGGCCTTGCACCTGCCAGGCAAGTGCCTCACCATGAAGGTACCCCCTCCCTCCCATCAGTGCTGGAGGAGAGGCGGCTCAGCGGTTATGGGCACTTGCAGAGGACCTGGGTTTGGTTCCCAGCAGCCACACTGTGGCTCACAAGCATCTGTAACTCCAGTTTGGGGGGCACTGATGCCCTCTTCTCAATCTCTGGATAACCAAGAATGCACTTAGTGCATATATATTCAGGAAAAACACACTTATACATAAGATAAACAATTTTAAAAAACTGACACAAAGAAAATAATTTTTAAAAAAGGCATTTTCTACCCCCAGTCATGTCATTTAATAATATTTATTGCTGAGATAAAATATTCTTGAATTGTAAGTGATTATAATACAAAATATATAGCTATCTTTAAAAGTTTCTTAACAATTATTAAAAAGAGTAAAAAAATCAGATAATATTCAAAATGATGAGGACTGCTGGATTAAGTACACGTTTTTGAAAATGCTTTTAGAGATTTTGCTAGCTTTTGTAGTAATCCTCTAGAAGGTTGTAATAAGCACTAAGTTATGTTTGGTAGTTGCTACAGAAATTGAGAGAATGACCTTCTACGGTCGCCCTTCACATCCAGCTTCTCATAGCGGCTGCATCCTGGGTGAGAGGCTCATCCTGGAACTTGCTATCAGTATTTCCTTAGCAGTCGGTGCGGTTCCTAGGTGAGCTCTCCAGACCCATCTCACCCCCAGCGTCTGCCCATCAGTGACCCCTGTCGTTTTCATGAACTCACAGGAGTTCCTCAGCATTGTCTTACAGGCTCATGTTTACACATACTTACCACAAATCCCTTTGACTAACTAAACTTCACAGCTAACGCATTGGAAACTTCATTTGGTACCTACGATGCCAAATGAAGAGGCTAGCATGTGGTCTCGAGCAAGCGCAATGCAGAATCGCGAGGGAGTTCCACATTCTCCCACTCTCAGAGGGACAGCACACCCCTGAGTCTATGGGGATAAAACCCTGCTCCTTTAGCTTAGGGGGCTCCTGTGGCTGATGATGGTTGAAAAGCTCTCGGGGNGGGGGGGGCTGGTCAATAACAATAGTTCCACTATGGCTCTTTGACTTCCCGCAATTGCTCAGGATGAACTGTGTATCCTTGCGTTATTTTCCATGCCAGAGAAACGCTGAAGAAGGAAAGGCTAGCTCGGGACCCAGTGGGGAAAGAGGAAGTGTGTGGCTGAGGTCAAGCTGTCGAGGCTGCTCTCCCACGCCCTCTTTCTGTTAGGCCAACCTCGTTAGTCCATGCTAGGGTGAGAAAGAGACTTTACCTCCGATCTACCGATCCGATCTATGTTGGAAATGTCGTATATATCCGCCACTGCTGCAGTGTCCACACCGCCGGTGCCACGCTTCTGGAGCCTCAGGTTCTCCAAGATCTTAGAAAAGCGTGGGTCCTAGGGGAAGGGACGTTGTTGCAGGCGTGAGCAAAGACATAATAAGGGACAGGAGCGCTTAAACATTTACAACATACTTGGACACACTGGCTGGACCGCTTAAGCGTTCCAACAATCTAATGAAGCGGGTATTATTTTCAGCCCATCAAAGCCCATTATGGTGCTGGAAAGAAACGTAGCCTATACCTACGTACCCTATACCTATAGGGTACCCTATAAATAACAGAAGCCCTTTTGGCTCCCGGCTGGCGGGAGTCCAAGAGCAGGGAGCTGGCCCTTGTGGCATCTGCTCAGGGCGTCCTTGCCACACCATCATAGTACAGGGCCTCACACAGTGAGATGGAGCTGGTGTGCCAGCGTAGATCTTTCTTCCTGTACCGCCGCTAACCTCATCACNGGGGTCAGAGCCGCTAACCTCATCATGGGGGTCAGAGCTCTAGTCTCAGCAATCCCCATTACCTGCTGAGGTTATACATGCCATTGACATGAACTTGGTGACTAAGTCTCTAACATATAAGCTCCTCGGGGACAACTGAAACTATACTAAGCCCTACACTTCGGATGAGCAAATGTCTCCAGAGAAATTAACTTGCCCAAAGTCAGAAAGCTAGAAGTTGGCAGAGCAGCTACTAAATTTGGGGCATTTGGCTCCATGTTTATCTTCACATAAATATACACATGTATATTTGCATGTGGGTACCAACTTTTGTATGTTTGCTACTCACCTGCCCACCTGTTTCATTGTTATGATTAAAATCATAAAGTTAAATCACTTCCAATCATTTTCTTAGCACTGGAATTTTTAATGACAAAAAATCACATACCTTTATCTTGATAGGCAGCACACTTTTCTAAGCTTGTTTAAGCTTCCTTGATGTACTTTGCGTGCTGTGGCAGAAATGCCTAGCTCCCAGTCTGGATCCCTTACCCTCTGTTCAGCAATGGAGCTGAAGACGCAGCTGCTTGCTGCCTGAGCTCTTGCCAACAGAATGAGCAGAAGCTGTGTGTGCCACCTCCTTCCTGACACCTTAAACCTCGCCATGGACATGTCTACATGCTCTCTCCTTCTCTCACGTTCTAGAACATGGAGAATGACTGTGGCTATGCAAATGAGGAAAATGCTCTGAGCAATCCTCCAAACAAGGCCCCCTACCAGCAGCCTCAAGGTCACCTGAAAACTTGCGAGAAATAAAAATTCCTGGACCAGTGAGATGGTGCTTGCTGCCAACCCTGATGACCTGACTTCTACCACTAGAACCTGGAAGTTATTCTCTGGCTTCTACTGTGTGCCCACATACTCCCCCACATGGCACAAAACACAGATACACAAATACAAAATGTAAAAAAAAAGAAAAGAAAGAAAAGAAATTGCACAAGTGTGGCCACAATCTGGGCTCCCCACACCCTCCCTCCAGGTGCTTCTCGCACAGGCTCAGTTGTTAGGACAAGAAAGGAACCGTAGGGAGCAGAGCAGACAGCCTACACCTACCCTTGTTAGTTACATGATGAAGCCTATTCTGGAGTCCTCCTCCCCTTTTGCACTATTCTTGAGTCCTCCTCCCCTTTCCCAGGTCCTGAACCTTTTATCCTAACTAATGCAAGTCACCTTATGCCAGACTTGGGCCTCTCATCACTTTTCCATCGCAGGTGGCAAAGGTCAGGGTTAAGGCGTGAACTCTGACACCTGCAAAGCTGTCACATCTGAGCTGGGTCTTGAGACCCAGCTTCTGGTCACATGCCCTTACCTTGCTGAGCTTGGGGATCTTAACGTGGACACCAGCTCGCAATCCAGTCCCGAGGTTCGAGGGGCAAGTCAGAATGTAGCCTAGCCGCTCATTCCACATGAACTCCCAGCCTCGTTCTTGGATTAACCGTTCCACCTACAAACGCAACAGCCAGGAACAGATGGCAGCCTTCTCGAATATCTATTCCCTCAAGTCATCCCAAACGCTGGGAGAGAGGCCAGCAGATCACAAGAGAGCAATTGTAGTGGCTCTGTGTGTTTGGACCTGAGAGCTCTTTTATTATTAAAGTGATCCTAGTAAGTCAGGTGGACATGTAAAGCATTTAACACGGTTTCTAGAATAAATACAGTTGATACTCTTTCCCATGCAAAGACTGCAGGAGAACGAAGGAATTCTCAACAGATAAGCCTGTGAGACTCTGTTCTGTTTTGTCCCATCCAGTCCCACATCCTCGCCCACCCACTCCCACCCCATTCTACCTCTGTCCTTCCACCCACCCATCCGTCCCTGACTTATACCACCCCTTCTCCATGTTTAGAATAGAATGAGAAAACAACCAGTGAGCCACAGACTCCCACAAAGAGAAAAGTCCCCACCCTTTGGAAGCACTGCTCTGGAAGATTTGATTCTTAGGGGAGAAAAAAAAGAGTTCCTCTTTGGAAGTCACCAAAATATCTTTTTTAAAATGCAAAATAGCAGCTAAAGAGATGGCTCCCGTCTTAAGAGCACTGGCAGTTCTTCCAGAAGAACCCATATTGGATCCCAACACCCACGTGGCAGCTCACAACCATCTGCTTTTGTAGTCCCAGGGGATTTGTCGCCCTCTTCTGGCCACCACGGGCACTGCATGCATGTGGGACACAGGCGGTGCAGGCAAAACACTCATGCGTTCAAAATAAAATAATAATAATTTAAAACACATAAAATAATAATAATAATTTAAAACCCATGATGTCTATAAACCCATGATGGACTCTTACTTCCTTTAGTCCACGACAGAACCGCTCAAATACTCGTTTCATATTGCCTCCCTTTTCCATTGAGATTACCCTGGTGTGGTCTTCCTCGTTTATCCAGATGAGAAATGTCTTGTCATAATTATGCCTAATGAAGACAGAAATGCGGTGTGTTAATTGCGCTTACCGCAACACTTGAAAATTCTCATTACCTCTGCAGCTTGATTGCTGTATTTCATCTTCCTCATTCCTAGATGGCCCTTGTCTCTTAACTGTGCCTGAGCAAGGACCACAAAATAATGACACCTCCCAGAATGGAGATGGAGACGAAACCCAGCCATTAGCGATGCTGTGCACGGATTTCCCCCCACAAGAATACAACTTTTCCTCTTGTTCCTCAAACAAGGTGACAACAGCTCACCTATTTAGCTCTGATGCTAGAACTGTTTTGTCTCTTAAGAGATTCAACCAAAAATTTGTGGTTCTTGGAAAAATGGGAGAGAAGGATGGAGGAAATTTACCTACACCCCAAGAATTCACATGAATTTGATACATAAACTCTGGCTGTTTACCCTTTTGTGACCATTCTTCCTCAGCTCCTTCTGGGAACACTTGGGATAACGAAGTCAAGGTAGGCTGAGGACTTCTATGAAGGATGTTTTTACATCGGATAGCCACTCTTTTAGGAATGGTGTGTCATATTAATATTATCAATTATCAATATGATAATCAGAATTTTTGATATTAATTTTTCATTTTGTGTTTGTTTGTCCTAAGTTCACAAGCAGATTCTCTAATATGAAGTATTTTGAAGTCTTCCCCACGCATAATTCATGCAAACCAGCTCACATTCCTGTCACTCTTTTAAAAAAATATCACAACACACACACACACACAGTTTTCAAGTAGACTTGGCTTCCCCATTTAGCTCAAGCCGGACATGCTGTCAACTGCAGTTCACAGCAACCTCAGGTTAGAAGAAGCAGGAGAGCTGAGATTCTCCACACACAGGGTAACTGGGAAAACTGCATCCATACCAGATTCCCCTGGCATCAGGCCAGTCACGGGCCATCCCAGCACATGTTAGTAAAGGGGACACCGGCTTATCAAACAGAAAGTGGTCCTGTGTGTGGGCCAAAAGGGACAAAGCAGAGAGAAGAATCTGTAAGACTAGGCATGGGCCAGGCGATCAAGTCTCAGCTTAACAGATAAATAGGCCTCTTGGGCAGCGTAACTCAGATTCACTGGGAGCTGGAACAGCTTGAGAGATTTTAAAAATAAAAACACTAATTCCCAGAGCTCATACTGAGGCAAGATCCCAAGCAGATGTGAGGATTCCTCCTAGATTCTCCAAGTGGGAGATCTTGGAGACTGGGGACAGGAAAGGCTGGAGAAGGTTGGAGAAATATCTCCTGAACCATTGCCCAGGAGGAAGCTCACCCATAAACTGGAAGTTAGGGTGGCTGCTTATGGAAGATGAAGGTTTGCTCTGTAACAGCAGGCAGGTGGATGGTGGAGTCTGCACACGTCTGGAGANAATCTTGTTTCTCCTTTTTGTGGAGTTTAGTTAAATGTTACTTTTGAAAATGCATTCTGTTTTGATTTGTGAGGACATAAAGGGACCCAAGCTTAACACTCGGGAGGCTGATTCAAGATCATTGCTGTGAGTTTGATGCCAACATAGGCTACAAACCGAGACCTTCTCTTACAAAACCAAAAAGGGTCTGGTATATTGTCTACTCTAGAGCCAGAGAGATCCCAGAGGTACTGGGCAGCGTCAGAGATGAGTGGCTACAGGCAGCCTCCACTGTCTCCGTTCTATTCAGTGGGAGCACCTTCATTTCCTCCCTTGATCTTCTCTGCTTCCAGAGTTTTCTTAGGGTGTGGTAGGCACTAACAGGATTTCCACATCTGACTGTTCTCACTTTCTAGTAGGTGGCAAGAGTCAGATCCCCCACTCACCCCACCCCCCTGTGCCCAGTCCAGCACTCATACTGGAGTCTCCTCTTTAGACTTTAGCCCTGCCTTGACAGGATTTAAAGCTTCAGCTCCTTCCTGACACCGACACTGTGGAAGTCCCGGGCCAGTTTCAGCCCTGCGGGCCAGTTCTTACGTGGGTAGAGGCCAAGGCAGAGATGTGGGTCCAGCCTCCCTCCCAGCAGCCCCCGGGGGAGTTATCACCTACTCACATCGATAAGCCGTTGCTGATCCTGCTCGGTCATCTCAGACAGCTTGTAGTAGCGACCAGCCAGGTCCCCCTTGAGGCCCTCCAGGGCAGTGATGGCCACATTCTCCACCTCCCTTCTCTCCGCCCGGGAGCAGGCAGGAGGCAGGCTCAGCCCACGGATGCTGCGACCAGTGCGCACCCGGGAGGACAACACATAGCGCTCGTCAAACTGCCCGTGAGTGATCTGCCGGGTGGGGCAGAGCAGAGGGTCACGGTGGCAGCCACGGAGCACGGTCCTCTGACCTGAAGTTTGCCTGGAAACCTTCAGGCACCGCATTGCACAGAACGTGGTGTGTCTATGACTGGGTGTGTCTACGTCTGGGTGGGTATGTCTACGTCTGGGTGGGTATGTCTACGTTTGGGTGGGTATGTCTACGTTTGGGTATGTCTACTTCTACAAGCTCTGGGGCAGCCACTTTAGTTAAGTAAGGTGGGGTCTGGAAAAGACGGTTTTGGTTGGAGTAAAACACTGTAACTGTAGGAAAGTTTAAAGTTCCCATCAGTTGATTGTCCCCTAAAAGCCCCTTTAAAGGACCTCTAAACCTCCCCTAGACCTCAAGGATATGGGGAAGGTAGGCTATGTAGACCTTTCAGGACATCTCACCAGGGTAGAGGCTCTCAGGGTCCCTCCTCTGCCTGTGGATTCAGGAAGTACTGCATCATGGGGGCGGGGGGATGGAGACTGGACCCTACCTTGGATGCATCCAGGTCCGTAGGGTGCTTCATCACCCTCGGGTCATAGCCATTGTGCCTTAGTTTGATGACAGGATCAAAAAGGTCAGCGAACACCTGTAGGCAAGAATATCCTTCTATAACTGTCTCGCCTAGTAGCAAAGACTTTTGCTTTCACTTGTCTCCCTTTCTCCTCAAGGACCTCCTCTGGAAGTCTCCATGCTACCATGGGGGACATGCGTATAAGAGTAGACTAGTAAACAAGAATGAAAAGTGCAAGCGTGCACCAGAGAAGAGCATTCAGAGTCACCTCGCTCTTGACAGGGTACGGGGCTGCTGGACTCTGCCCTTAACACCCCCGCAAGGATTCTGCCAAGCTCACTGTTATCACACTGGATGAGAAAATCTGGTGGCTAAGAACCCAAGGGCATTCTGTTTTGCTAGCTAAAAGAAACCGTCAGTTCTGGAGTGGGAGGTTAAGCAAGTTTTGTGATCAAAAGAGAAGGTCATGTTCTGAGATTCTAAGCAAAGCACTAAGTCTGTGGGGAAGCCAACTGTACCATAAGACAAAACAAGAGCCTGTTACCCTGTGAGACTGTCCAACCCCAAAGCCAAACAACCAAATGAGCCAAATAGACATGGGTAGCCTTTAGATAAAGTAAGGTCAAGAGAAGTTATGTCTAATAACAGAATTCTCTGCAGACTTGGGAGTTATGGGAAGTGGGAAGGAGGATTTTAAAACCAAAGAGACAGCTTTAGTCTGTCTCTGTTACAAACTAATGGGTCACTATTTTGTTTATTTAGGATGGCCCCTTCTAGTCTATCAATGGCAAGTTTCCTGAGAAACTGTCTGTAGTTCTATGACAGGATAGAGAAAAGACAGAGAACGAGTGAGTCGGGCTGCAGGCTTTTGTCACAATGAAGAGGCTGCCCTGCGAGGCACAGGTATGTGTGGTCCTGAGCTCTGCTATGAGCAGACACTATCTCTGCACCAGCATGAGGCTGGATCCAAGAAACTCGGTGAGCCCAGGAGTTTGTGCTACAGTAGTAGGAAGATAAGTCTCAAACTACAGACACGCAATCCAGCCCTACCCAATAAACCCAGATACAAACACTTGGATGTCTTTCTGATGAATACACAGCATTCAATTTTATTTATTTATTTTTTGTACCAACACAGCTTTCAACAGGCTCAAAGAGCTCTGCCATCCAACCTCTCTTTGAGGAGGGGCACTGGCACAGTAACAAAAAAAAAGCCTTGCCCCTAGCTAGATATACATCTCAGAATTCCAGAAAGGATTCCCAAGGATTCTGTGAGAGTTCCCTTTATTGGAGTCTTCCTGGAAATGCAAAAAGCTGACTCCAAAGAAAGATAGAGTCCCATGATCGTGCACCTCAACCACACTCAGGGTAGCCCCACCCCTGGAACCAGCTGCCCTTGGTTTTACCTCGTATGACTCCTCGTCACCAGCCACCATGCCCACAGTCTTTATGAAGGGGTGGCCGGGGTTGTCCACTCCGGTTTGGATGCACTGGTCCAGGGTGTAGCCGTTGGGGGTCATCTTGTTTCGGAGTTTGGCATAGATGGTGGGAGTGAGGCACTCGGCCATGCAGTTGTTATGTTTCCTCAGGTCGGGGTAGTCTGCACTGTGGGAGGAGACAGGCTGTGGACCAGTAGCCCCAAGGTAAGGGCTATCGAAGATTCAGTTTCCCTGAGACCCTCAACTAGGCCCTCTTGGCCAAGTGGGCAGAGGGGGACATTGGATAGACATGCCTACAAGGCCTGACTTGAGTAAGCCAGAGTTAAGATAAACACCAGAGCCAGTGGCTGCTAGAGAAAGGACATGGCCCCACCTAGCAGGAAACCCATGATGCTATAGAAGCAACAGAGGGAAACAGGAAAGGAAGTCAGAAAATGAGTTGAAATCATTTACAGATTTCTCTTCTACTCAGAAGCATTGGTAAGATTCAATGAATTTGATTTCATGGGTCTGTGGTGGGGAAAGAGACAGAGATGGAACCATCTAGAATGATTTTTTTTTACTTTTCTGTCCTTTGCCTACAGGACAAGCTTTATGACAACAGAGTCCTGTCCTGTCTCCAGAACAGTGACCAGCCATGGGCACAAGCCTTTGGTAAATATTTGTTGGGATATTATAACATACAGAAGGACGCCACATTGGATGCTGTCTTACCCTGGCTATTTGTTGTCTGAAGGATGTGAGGAGCACCACGGACTTAAACACAGGTGCTCTCCCCTCAGTGGTTCCTGGGGTTCATAGTTGCTCTGCTTCCCTCAGAGATGCTCATGCTCCCAGAGAGCAAATGTCTCCCAAAGAATCTTAGTTGCTTTTTCTTTTACTCCTACCTATGTGGGAATTCCAGGACATAATCACACAGTTCAGACTACTCAGGGCATTGGTGTGTTGGACACAGTGAGGTTCTGGGGCAGCAGAATATGACCTCATCTTCTGTGTGACATTCTTTCACCTCCCATCTGTGATGTCCTTTAATGCTCACACTTAAGGTCAATACCTTGATCATGTTTCCTAGAATATGGTGGAGCAGTGAGGGAGGCGTTGGTCTGCTATCAAGGGGCCTGGGTTTGCATTTGGCTGCACTACACACATGACTTTGGACTAAGTCGTTCTATCACCAACAGATGCTAAAATGAATCCTTTCCCATGTGAAAAGCCTTAACATACATGTTAGCAGATGGTCTCATAACGTAAGTGCTTATTCCATGAATGTGAACTATCACTGTTTTTACTGTTTAACTGGATGGCAAGCTTTGGGCAAGAATGAGATTTATTCCTTATATTTGTCACAGGTCACTAGACTTAACGAGTTTCAAAAATGATTAAGTTTGGCTTGGCCATTTAGAAGACAAAAAGAAGAATTCTCAGGGACTGGAGAGATATCTCAGTGGTTTGGAGCACTGTCGGCTCTTCCAGAGGACCCAAGTTCAGGTCCCAGCACCCACATAGTGGCTTACAACTGTCTGATAACCTCTTCTGGCCTCTGCAGGTACTACATGTACATGGGGCAAAGACATACATCCAGGCAGAACATCCAAACAAATGAGATAGAATTAAGTAGATAAACAAACAAACAAACAAAAAGAAAGAGTCTCAGTGACTGTTCCCAGCAGAAGGTGTCTGGTTGACACTGAGCTATTTAAAAGCCAGGGGGACTCACCTTGCGGGAAAGAGCTTGTGCTGCTCCCGGGCATCAGCAGACACCTTCTGCCTGTTGAGCAGGTAGCCAGTGGTCAGGGCACTGGTTCCCAGGGTAGTAAAGAGCAGAGATGCATTGCGGCCAGTTAGCAACTTAGAGAAGGCACTGGCCATCCTTCTTCTTGGTAGAGTGTCTGGAAGTAAAGAAGGTATATCAGTCAGCATCGTAAGAAGGTGCTGAACTGCTGCATGAGAGCAACAGGTGAGAAAACAATCAGCAGGGGCCATGGCCCTTTGGTTTATTTTGTTTATCTTTCTTCCTTTTATTTTTTTTTTGCATTGATTGGGAAAATTAGTGGTTTTCATATTTTGTGGGTGCGCAAATAATTTTCTCCAGTAACTACAGAGAAAAATAAACAAAAATTATTTATTTTTATATATTAAACCAACTAAGTGCTTTTTGGACTTTTCAACCATATAACTAGACTCTGAATAAGATAGATTTCTGAACTTGTAAGTGGTACTGAAATTCTCTGAGGACCGTTGTCCCACACCTCAAACAAACTCATGTCAGAGCTCAAAGTCACAAGCAAACACATTTGGGTTATCTGAAGGGCAAAGGTTCTTCTCACTCAAAAGGTTGGGATGCCAGCAGTATGGGAGTGGTGTGTCCCAAACTTCCACTCTGGCTTAGGATTCCTGAAAGGGGATACAGTTGTTCAAAGTTAACAAAAATCCATCCTTTGGCTCCTAACAGAAGCAGACTCAAAATCTTCCTTTAAAAAATCATATTTATCTTAGTCTTGGATTCTTGCAGATTAAGATTAAACAACAAGCTCCAAACCAAAGATTCACCAAGCATCCTGAAAGATAAAAATGAGGAAACAACAGAGAAAAAATGATAACAGAGTTAGTCATCCAATGACCATGCATTGTGGAATTGCTAGACAAGAGCACAGAGTAGCTCTAGATAGATGTTTAAATAACAAAGTTATTTATAAATAATTACATTACTTAAAATTTATAGTTAGAATTATGATTACAATGAAGCAACAAGAGACCATTATGAATGACCAAGATATCCAAGCATGGTAGTTTACATATTATTCTAGCACTTGGAGGTAAGAGGCAGGAAAATTGTACCATGTTTGAGGCCAAATGGTCTGAATAGTGAGTTTTAGG
This sequence comes from Ellobius talpinus, assembly GCA_001685095.1. Taxonomy (NCBI): domain Eukaryota; kingdom Metazoa; phylum Chordata; class Mammalia; order Rodentia; family Cricetidae; genus Ellobius; species Ellobius talpinus. Next base: position 2,651 of record LOJH01037428.1, on the reverse strand, counting down.
TTAACTAGGGCTATGTGGTAAGACCCTATTGAAACAAACACACCAAAAAATAAAACAGAAAAAAACCTGAAAGGCAATGGGATTGAAGAGTTGCACATGGCATAGCTGAAGAAGGAAAAACAATGGAAAATCTGAGACATAGATTAGGAAATATGATTGATAATACAATGGGAAAGTTGGATACAAGCTGGTTTGGAGTCACAGAAAGAGACACCAAAGGAAACAGAAGTGATGTCTCAAAGGAAATGGCCAAGAATTATCAAGAAATAATAAAGAACATGAGGCATAATGCAATATAATCAAACCTGGAAGAAACTGATCCCCAAGCCAATGCTAATCAATGGATATCGCTAATTTTGCAATAATAAATTTGGAGAAATATTATTTTTAGAGACAACAAGTCAATGAACTCATTTCACACAAGATTGAAAGAATACAGATAAGGGACAAATCAATAACAAAGGAATTACTAAAATAAATTCTCGAGGAAGAACACAGCAGTGGAGGGTGGCCTGAAATGCGGATAACAAGGAAAATGTGTGCAAATCTTAATCTGTGCTTATATAACTCTCAGCAAACCAGGAAAGTTGGTTTTCAATATGCATAGAAAGAATGAATCCTGTTAACCCTGCCGCTGCTCGGAAGTCAGGAGGGCCAGCCAAGCCTTGCAGTATCAACCTGGCAAGAGCTACTTAGTGTGGGTCTCTGAGTGGACAACAGGGAAAGGCATTTGCCAGCATGTTCCCACTCCTTGGTATCCATGCTGTTCAAATGAGGAAAGCGTGGGTTCCTCTAACCTTAGGTGTGTGCTCCTAGGTCTTCACTTTGAGGTGCCCCAAGTTTAGTCGGGTTGGTTGCTTCCCAGAGCTTGTTGGTATGTACTATTATGGCCGAAAGCCCGAGTCACCCAGAGAAGGTTGAACCTCATGTAGGGTGTGGCATGGTAGTCTGTATTTATCCTTCTGACATCAATTTTCTTCCATAACTGAATTTGGGGGAACTGATGAGCATCTGAATTCCAGGATTCTCCAAAGAAATTTCTGCTAAATTCTAACATGTTGACTAAGCATCAAAGACTTTCAACATTTATGAAGATATTTTCTACATTGGCCTAGGAAATCAGCTTATTGGACACCTTATCTTCTATGTTAATGTCTGTATACAATTTTCTCCATCCTAATGGTACATTTCTGAAATTGTCCTGACAAATCAGCCATTTCTTGAAATTGTCTCGGGACTTGTCATGACTGAACACTGATCACATATACTTCCTTGCCCTCTCCAGAGCTTCCATTTTGCCAGTATCCTTTAAGAACATGGAGACGTGCTAAGGTGTGCTGGCCCTCACATGCAGCTGGCGGCACCAATCCACACCTTGGTGTTGTCACGGTCTCAATTCCACTTCCCAAGCAGAGGGACAATGCTGTCACCCTGAGATTTGCTATAAACCCAGCAAAGGAAAGTAAGTTCTAACCAATTGCCTTTGAGGCAGTAGGGACCCAAGCGTGCGGCAGAGCATGCTGTCCCTATGCTAACAGGAAGCGTGTTCACATCTGCAGCAGAGGCAAATTTCTTTACCCTGGGTTTCTTTCTTCTGGCTGCCTATGTACTTGATGGTAGGAGGCTTTTGAAAAGGGGCCTCTGAAGAATCAGTGTTAGGAAGACAGGGAGGGAATGATCTCCACGAAGAACCCGATGGCATCTGATAACCACAGGCCTTCTGTCCTAAGAGGCTGGCACATAGGTGGGCATCTGGATCAAAATACTACAGCTTGATATGGCATTCTATCCAAAGTTTAGTGTTTGAAGATAATGGGTCTAGTTTACTTCTAAGAGTTGCAATACTGTATTCCTGAAGTGGTGTGGCCTGTGTCACTGATGTGGGGAGGCTTTGGTGGTAGCAAGCAATGTGGCCCCAAAAGAAATCTAAGACCCCATGCTTCTATTCCTTGTATTCTTCACACAGAGTTCAAGCTTTGGTAAAATGAATAATTCCTGCTTCCTTGATTCTGTCTTAGGACCCCGATGGCCTAGCTCTAGTTTCTAAGTTCAACAGGAAGTCCAGCATGAGATTCATTCAGAAAGGAACTCTGGATGAGGGGGGCGCTACTAAGTGCCAGGCATCACAGTAGTCAGTAGGGGTAAGATAACACAGTAAATAAATGCTGTCCCTTCTTCAGAGGCTCCTAATTTATCTAGGAAAGATGGTTAAAAAACAGAACAAATGAAATAATTATAGGTGGAGACAGATGCAGGAAACAAACAAGGTATTATTCAGGGAATCTTTCAGGGTGCCTACTTTGAATAAGGTTGCTCAGGCCAAGAGAACAGAGTGGCCAAGACCCTGAGGCTGGACAGACCTCGCTGAGACAGAAAGGCTTGGTGGCATTGCAGCCAGGTTGAGACCTTTAGCATCATCAATGCCTGCTCAGACTAGGGCAGGCAAACAGGAAGACTCGCATGGGAGATGTTCACTCCTCTCAAGATCATGGAAGCCCACACCAGGGAATCCCAGGACTTAGTGGGAAAAGCAAGTGATGCGAACTTAGTTGTGACAATTACTTTTGATTTCCTTGGCATGTTACATCAGGTAACTAGGTGGCACACGCCTTTAATCCCAGCACTCTGGAGGCAGAGGCAGGTGGATCTCT
>LOJH01037427.1:0-13859 GCA_001685095.1 Ellobius talpinus | reverse complement strand
AGAGAGAGAGAGAGAGAGAGAGAGAGAGAGAGATTGAGATTGCTCTCACTCAGCATTCCTTAGTTGCCTGTGGTTCTTGGTCTAGGGTAGAGGCCTCCTGAACTCTCCCCTTCTCCATTACCATGTCTATTGGTATCTGTCTTGTTCAGGTCATGTTTGGGTAGTCTTGGTGGTGAGAGTTCATAGGTGTAGCTTCTGCCTTTTCTAGAAGACACAATCTCACAGTAAGCTCCCTGTTACTCTGGTTCTTATAATCTTTCTGTTCCCTATTCCTTAATACTCCCTAAGCGTTAGGTGCAGGAGTTGCTCTGTGACTGTAGGTGGGACTAGGCTCTGCCGCTCTGCACTTTCAATGGTTGTGGTTTTCTGTAATAATGGTCTCCCGTTGTAAAAAGAAGTTGCCTTGATTGGGGGTGAGGATCACACTCATTGGTGGGTATAAGGACAAATATTAAGAATGTAGTTAGGGTTTATGCTGGTTTAATAAAGCTGTTATATAGGTTCTCTTCTGAGATCCATGATGATACTAGGCCTGGATAGCTGGCTACGTTTCCAGTACCAGACACTACCATCTGTTTTTTTTAAATTATTTCTTGCTATCTACTGAGTTTGAGGTTGTTTTGTTTTGCTTTCCCAAATTCTTGTGTTGCATCAATAAGTAATTTATTTGTACTTTTTTTTGGTAGGCACTTAGATCTGTTACCTTCCCTCTTAAAATGCCTTGACTGTTTCTCAAAGGTTTTGTTGTGGTATTTTTGTTTCATTTAGTTCCAGAAATGTTTTGATTCCTTCTTTGATCCATTCATCATTTAATAATTAGTTGTTTAATCTCCATATTTTATACATTTAGTAGAGTTTTGTTTGCTGTTATGTTTATTGCATAATGGTTGGGTAGGATACATGGAATTATTTATTTCTGTATTTATTAATGCTTCTGTTCCAGCATTTTTATATGTTGGAGATACTTCCATGTGCTGCTGAATGTATATATGTATATTCTTGGTATTTGGGTTGAATGTTCTATAGATCTCTTAGGTCCATTTGATATAAGCGGTCATTTAATTCTGAAGTTTCTCTTTGTTTTTCTGTCCAGATGTCTTATATATAGAAGAAATTGGAGTGATGAAACTGCCTACAATTATTGGGTTCATGTTAACCCAGGTCTTTAATTCTGTTAATATGCTTTTATGAAATTGAGTGCACCAGAGTTTAATGCACGTGTTTAGCATTGCAATATTTTACTAATTAATTGAAACCTTGATTAAAATAAAGTACCTTTCTTTGTCTATAGCTAGTGTTTGAAGTATCACATTGAAAATGATTGGGGGCATGTGCTGAGCCACCTGCAGGGCCAGCCACTCAGGGATGGAGAGGAGGTGGCACAGCTGCTGGATGGCGTGCCCAAAGACTCCAGCCATGTGGGGCCACTAGGTTTTAGCTTCAGCGCTGGTAAGAATGCCCCTGCAGACATCATCTCATAGCCCTTCCCAGCTCCCCAGCCAAAGCCCTAAAAGGGAGCTGCCTTTGGAAGAGACTCCAGCCCTGCCCCCGTTGAATGAATTACCCCCAATCTCAGCCAGTTCCCACCAGGCCTGCTGAACCTGAGGAGTGGAGACTTGCACCAAGTTGAAATTGGCCAGTGAGCCCAGAGCCCCAGGGGGATGCTCCAGGATCCACAAGAAAGCCACCCTTCTCAGGGCCCCTCATGGTTTGAGGAGAATTCCAGAGACCAAGAGCTGGCAGCTGTGTTGGAGTCCCTTAGCTGTGAGGACACCTCGGAGAAGAAAGCCTGGCCTGCAAACCCTCTTGGACTTAAAAGCAGAATGCCTGGCAAGGAGGAACTTAAAAGTTGAAGAACCCAAATCGACTATCTGACCTGTCAACATTTTATCTGAGTCCCAGGCAGAGGGGCCTGGAGTCACAGTAGAGCCTCCTGTCCCAGACAGCAGAGCAAGAGGCAAGTGGTACTGGTGGGGGGAGGGACCCCTGCTGACAGCAGTGAAGTTGTGGAGGTCAGAGTAGGCGCCCCAAAGTCTGAGACAGAGTCGCAGTTTTACTCTCTCAACTTCAGGCAAGCTTTATTTATTAAAACACAAATGAAATGCCACTACACACCTTTCTCCTTTTTCCTACAAATCCTGCTTCATTGTGGTGACATAATACAGTGGAAAGAGGCATCAAATGGAGGGAGAGGGGAGGGGGTAGAAGGGAGAGACAAGGAGCCCAAGGCAGCTTCCACTGTGCATTCTCCTTGTTAATCTTTAGCTCTGACGGAGCACAAACAGTGGTCAAGGATGAAGATCCATTCTCCCAACACTACCCTTCCACTCCAAGACACTCCACTTTCTTGTGGGTCATGTGTGCTTCTGAGGACAGGGAGGCAAGGAGGGATCAAATCTACTCTTCCCCAACTTCCTTTACTGGCTCCTCAGAAAAACAATATGGAAAAACACAAAGGAAATATGGCATTTTCTAAGAGGGATCCAAAGTGAGGTACTAGGATAGTAAATGAAGCAATTTTGACTTCTCAATGATTTTTGGAATGCTTCTTACATTTTTATTAGTAGAGCAGATTTTTGTAACCTTTGAAGGATCAGAAAGACTGAAATTTGGAGAGAAAAATTACATTAATAAACAGGAATTTAACTGCCAAAACCATGGTTTCCTTACCATTAACTTTTAAATTTAAGAAAATTAGAGGCAGAAATTTTAGTGTCTTTCATGACATCTGAAAATGTCTTTTTTTTTCTAAAAGTGAGAATGAAAGAGAAAGGTCAAGAGCATTCTGGAGAGCATTCTGGAGAGCAATAGGCAGAGACAGTGGGGACACCGGAAGGTCCCACATGCAGCTTTGCTTCAGAGGAACCTGAAATAAGTGTGGTAAATCTTCAAGAGGAAGTTTAATAGTGAATGCTCGGGTATTTACTATCCTGCAGCACACTGCACTATCAAGATTTATAGGCCAGAGAGAACTTATCTTTTCAAACAGATCACAGAGTAAAGATGACAAGTTGCTCTTATCAGAAATGCCTTCTGGAGACAATGNAAGAGCATTCTGGAGAGCATTCTGGAGAGCAATAGGCAGAGACAGTGGGGACACCGGAAGGTCCCACATGCAGCTTTGCTTCAGAGGAACCTGAAATAAGTGTGGTAAATCTTCAAGAGGAAGTTTAATAGTGAATGCTCGGGTATTTACTATCCTGCAGCACACTGCACTATCAAGATTTATAGGCCAGAGAGAACTTATCTTTTCAAACAGATCACAGAGTAAAGATGACAAGTTGCTCTTATCAGAAATGCCTTCTGGAGACAATGCTGTATCTTGTTAGAGTTTGAGTAAACATTATTGTGCAATGTGAAAAAAAGAAAGAAAGAAATGAAGGAAGGAAGGAAGGAAGGAAGAAAGGAAGGAAAAGAAAATGAGTGGAGGTAGCATATAGCCCTGACTTGTTTCTGTTTTTAGAGGGATCACTTATTTTCCTGTTCTTTGCCACTTAGGACAAGGCTGGCTGTGGGGAAGCCATTGCTTTGTAACATGACTTAGCATTAATTTTTAAAAATAAGTCAGAAGGAAACACAACACAAAGAGACTATGCAATGAAAGTTTTAGTGCTGCTCCCAAGGTCCATGGACCATTTCCTTGCCTGAATTAGTCTTAGTCATTCTGAGTAGGGCATTACTAATAGAGCAGTCCTCTGGGTGGAAAGGTTAGAAAGCATTAGGGGGGCCAGCAGAAGCATATGCTATTAGAAAAACCTTCCTAACAGAAGCACTTGGGAAGCCCTTAAAGAGCACAATACACTAAACACATGCACACTGTACACTATTATTCATAAGAATATTAATACAAAACAAGCTCTTAGGTCTTTGGGGGGAAATAGCACATATAGGAATTTCAACTTTAATACTTTCCTTAGTAATTTAAATGTTAATCTTTTTTTTCATTTTTCTCCACTCCCCTTTGTTCCTTCCCCCTCCACTTCTGCCATTTCCTATGGTACCCACACTCCCAATTTACTCAGGGGAGTCTTTTTCTACTTCCCATGTAGACTAGATCCATGTTTGTCTCTCTTTGGGTCCTTGTTGTCTAGGTTCTTTGGGATTGTGAATTGTAGGCTAGTTTTCCTTTGCTTTATGTCTAAAAGCCACTTATGAGTGAGTACACATTATATTTGTCTTTCTGGGTCTGGGTTTCCTCACTCAATATGATGTTTTCTAGATCTATCCATTTGCCTGCAAATTACAAGATATCATTTCCCCGCTGTGTAGTACTCCACTGTGTAATAAATGTTATTCTTTATTGTAGAGAGATCGCAGGTTAGACTGATTAAAGAAGACTGAGGAGAAGGATTTGAAATGGCAAGCCATTTTTTTAGATGAACTACACAGTAGAGGGTAGAATTATAGTCTAGATATAGGAAAAGCCCAGATAGCCATAGAAATGTACATCTCAATGGGTCAGCAGGTCCTGGATTAGTACAGTCCTGGAGAACACCCCCTTTGTGATGTACTTCTGTTCCAGAACCTGGGGCCCCTATACTCCGTTCTTATCTCACTTTTCCCACCCACTTTCCTGAGACCTTTGAAGGCACTGACAACTGTGGTTGGCTGATGCTCTAGGGTCAACTGAATCAAGGTACTTGGTTTCTTTCTGGAGAAAGGCTCTGGCTCCCTCATCCCTTCCTGTGTAGAGGAAGGTTCTTTCTGAAGGATGCACCAATAAGTTAAAGCTGAGCAGACAGAAAGGTTAGGAGCCTCTGTAGATCAACCAAGTACTTGTGTCTTTCTTGTGTCTTCAGCAATCTTCAACACTTAGGACCGTGCTTTGAGCTAAACCCTTACTGGGCAATCACTTAAGGATCTTAGAAACTATAAGAGACTCATGTGACACTATTCTGGAGAGAAGCAGTGGTATGCCTCATAGCTTCACAAACTTTGAAATTACCTATATGCCTGAGATTTCCTCCATCCTCAATGACAGCAAATAGCCTCCATTAGAGGGGCTACTTTTCAACTTCCTCTTGGATAAATCTGCAATCTTCAAGGTCCCAGACATACCTCAATGTCCACTCACTAAATTTTTTTGGATGACATCAGTTTGTGGATCCCTGTACCTTGAGACAAACCAAATTCACTGACAGCCGGTCCTGTAGATGTGGACATTCCAGCTCTTTTATCTTGGCAGGAATTTCTAAATTAGTCCAGTAATTCACACTCAATAGATCCACCTCTTTTCAGCACAGCAGAGCCATATATTCCTTTCTTTGATCTCTGAAAACCATAAGTTGGGGAGGCCATTAAACCTTCACTGACTTTACCTCAGAATACACCACAAAATATCTACACATGTTGCAGGACACTGTACCACAAAGCATCAATCTAAATTATTTAATAGGAGGATACAGGAGAATTATTTGAGCCCAGAGTTTCTCTGTCAGCTTAGCATCATAATATCCATACCATAATATCCATATCCATTTTCAAGGGGGAAAAAAAATCAAGAGTAGGTAATGATGTAGATATATGGATTTAAATTTCAGTAGGGTCCCAGAAATGTGTCTTTTATTTAAAACTTTAATGTGTCTCTTAATTTTTTAATAAAATAAAAGGTTAAAACATTTATTTATTGATGAAGGAAAAATTCTGCTGGGTTGAGAGGTAAGCAAGTGACTGAAATTGAAAAAGGAATGATAAATATCTAAGATTGTCTTCAACATGAAACTAAGCAGTATGTACCTAACAGCCTTGAGTGCTTAAATGAATACAATTTGTGTGTTGTTATTTCGGGGTAAAAACTAGCCGTGCATGCGGGAGCCGGGCAGGGTGAAAAGCAGGCCTGCTCGCCTCATCACTACAACAAAGTTTCTTATATGTAGTACAGGATAGTGTTGAACTCCTCCCATCTTCCTATCTCATTATCCTAAGTGCTAGGGACACAGGTGTTCACCACCAAGTCTAGCTTCCTAAGGGAATTTGTTCTGAGTTTTGTCCATGATTTATTTTAAATGATATACAAGAATAGTGCATATACATTTAAAATATAGTATGGTGATTCAAGATACACATATGTGTGTACTTATCAAACATGGGTAATTCATATTTCTCTGTCCTTATGTAGTCATCATTTCTATGTGAGTGAAGCTTTATAAGCTCTCTCTTCTACTCTGATAAAGCTGGGAAACTAAAGCAAGGGCCTCTTACACAGTAGATAGGAATCCTACAGGATTTAATCATGTATTGCCCAGCCTGGCCTTGATCTTACTTTGTAGCTCAGGCAGGTATTAAACATAGGATCCTTCTACCTCAGCCTCCCAACTGTCTTGTATTACAGGCATAGGAATGGAACTTTGGCTTCTCGTTTCCTCCCTTACAAATTCACCATATGGAGCTATAATTTGTAGTCACTAAAAGTGTGCTGCAAAGTACTTGCAGCTAGTCTTCCTCTTTAGCTGTTGGGTGTTTGCTGTGCCTTCTTCTTCTGGACTCCCCACCACTCGCCTTCCAGTGACAAATGTTTCATTCTTAGCACCTGTGAAATCAGTTTTCACTTTCCTCATATGGGTGAGAACATGGGCCTGTGCTTGCCCAATTCAACATCTTTCTCTTGTTTCTTCATCTCAATGAACACTCCAGGGTGACTATTCAGGACAGATGCTTGCCCCACTCTCTGAGACTCAGTCTAACTTCATATATGCTCATAGACTCCTAAGCACTAATTCTCCTGTCGACCTAATCAGGGGTAGATGATCTCAGGATGAAGAGGAGCACAGAGATGTCATGTGCTGAGAGTTACTAACCATCCACACCTTCTTCCTTCACAGGATACCTTGTTTTGTTCTGGAAGAAAATCGGGCGGTGTCTTTTCAAAGTCTCACTGATCCCACTGACATGAAAACAGAGAGTTCTTGTGTAAAGAGTTCTGTGGAAAACATTCATGAACCAAAGAAGATGTGTAAGGTGAGGTGACAAGGCAGGGGATGTGCAGAAGCAGCTGAGTGACCAAGGGCCATTGTAGAAAGAGTTCTCAGAAGGTGGAAACCAGAGGCACTCAGGACAAGGACCAAAGTCTCCATAGGACCTCCATAAGTCTCAGGATTTCTCTACACACACACACACAAACACACACACACACATGCACGCAGCACACACGTATGCATGCTCATGCACACTCAATATGTCCTTCTAAACCATCCCTGAAGACCAGATTGGTGATCTAGTCCTAAACGCATTTAGTGACGTTCAGTCCCTTGTAAGCGGAGGAGAACAAATAACCAGCAGTGAGCATTTCCAGCATAACTGGGAAATGGCTGTTGTTCATATCTCTCACTTGACCCATACATTTCCCAGGATCAATTATCTTTATTTTCCAGGCCGACCACTGAGGGCATTCTGGGATGAATGGCACACATATCCAGCAGAGTAGCTGCCAGAATTTACATTTCCTCCTTTTCTAGGCTTTCCAGGATATTTCTACGTACTTTTCTAAGGAGGAATGGGCGAAACGAAGCACATGGCAGAAAAGTGTCTACGTGTATATGAAAAGAAACTACATCAGAATGACGGCCCTAGGTAATGGGAAGTTCTGGGTTCAGACAAGCCTGGGTGTCTCCCAGTCATTCTCTACACCAGTTTCTTCTCACCATGTAGCATGTCCCTCTCCCACACTATATTTTCTTCCTGGAGAAATATCAAGGTGCTTGCTGAGTAAGCTGCTCTCTTCCATCTTGTTCAGGGCTGAGAGCATAGTGCACAGGCAGCAGGGCTCAGGCCTGCAGTCTGCACTGTTCTTTCCTGCAGTCCCTTGTTCTTGGGGGCTCTTGTGTGCTGCGTCCCACATTCTGCTTTCATTTCCCCTCTTGTGCTGTCTGTTAAAGAACAAGCACTTTGCTTTCTCTTAGGGGTCACAGTCAACCAACCAGTTTTCATGCATTGCAAGCAAGAGGCCAAAGAATTCCTGGTGGAATGTATTTGAAGTTCATGGCCATGAGAGTGAAGGTGAGTGGTCAGGGTCAGTCACGATGCCTGGTAAGGTCACAGGCAGGTCTTTGTTTATTCACATTAGGACTGTGTGGAAAAGGGTTCACTCAGAAGACTATGTAGAAGACCTTGACATATAAAAGTCTAAAAGGTTAAAAAGAACGTACATTATTTTGGATAGTAGGTAAATGACAAATGGGTAACAACTTCCGTTGGAATGCACACTGTCCTGTATCACATCCTAAACATAAGCATCCACCCTATACACATACATGCAATCATTGTCACAGAGATACAACTCAACACACACACACACACACACACACACACACACATACACTAACTCCCAGGGAAGCAGGCCAGATTGCACAAGCTCCCACAAGCACTTTACTTGATCTTAAACTCCAGGCCCGAAGTTTATGCACAGTTTTTGAGAGCAAAGGAGAATTATTACCCTAGATAGCCCCCAAAACACTGAGCTAAATCACTTATCCTTCCTCATGCAGTTAACCCTTGAATATTCAAATCATTTCATGTGTTAAGTAAATTTTTTTATTAGTTCACATCTGAAAGTATAGACAGTTCAAAATTTCCTGAAATCAACTTAATTTTATGAGGCAAAAGAAATGTCCTGGACTAGAATGAGGCAGTGATGAGACCGGGACAACATTTCATAAACAATCACAAGGAGACTTCGAAACTGATACTGTAGATAATGCATGTCATTAATAAAGTGAAAGAGAGCCATGCTCCACCCATTCCTCCTCCATGATTGTGCTGTATTCCTCCACTCTAGCATTCCCTAAACTGGCAGGATTCTGAACTTTTGAAATATTTACTAACAAACAAAACCTTCTGACATGTCACTTCCCATAGATGAACATTCTGAAGGGACTTTTGGCATAAAACCGACAAATCGCCTAAAGGTGAGTATCACCTATTTCTGTAGGAATGCTCCATGTTTGCCTTCAGTTCACGCCCACATTGTTAAGAGGATAGTTTTCTTTTAGGTGGTGGATGAGTGTATAAAATATATTTGATACTTAAAGTATAAAATTTAATGTGAAGCATCACATATTGCTTCAAATGCCAGTTCTAACCGTATGGAAATTTACTGGGTTGTATAAACTTTGAGCCTGGGAAATTTTGGTGTGTGATGTTTTTATTTATTTGCAAGGTCCTGTGTTAAATAATATCTAGTGAATTAAAATACTCTAAATCACATGGCAGAAATACTGCCTGTAGATTACTATTTGCCAAAATGCTTTATCCAAGATTCTGTTTTATTGTTGACATCACTGAATCTAGATCCTCATAGTGAAAATGGAAGACTTGCCTCTGAAGATGCTGCTGCTTCCACTGCTTCCAATTTTCCAGGTTGAGTGCAATCTAATTTGATGTGGGATTCCCCTCTGTATGCGTGAATACCATTGATAATAAAGAAACTGTCTTAGGCCTGTGATTAGGTAGAGTAGAGCTAGGCGGGGAAAACTAAACTAAATGCTGGAAGAAAGGTGGAGTCATAGAAAAGCCATGGAGCTGCCGTTGGAGATAGACATGCTAAAACCTTGCCGGTAGACCACGAGCCTCATGGTAAAATATAAAGTAATGGATATAGGTTAAATTAAGATGTAAGAGTTAGCCAATAAGAAGTTAGAGCTAATGGGCCAAGCAGTGATTTAATTAATACAGTTTCTGTGTGATTATTATGGGAGTCTGGGTGGCTGGGAAATGAACAAGTGGCCTCTTACACTAATTCCTGTTCTTGAACATAATTTCTTCATTCTTTTTCAATACGGTATTTTATTTAATAATTTGAGGATTTCATAAAATGTATTTTGATCATAGTCACACATACCCCACTCTTTCACCTAATTAACATAAAACATCTTTCCTAGATGTTTTTCTCACTTCCCCACATTCCTCAAATTCATGTCTTGTTTGTTATTGTTTAAAAATAACCAGCCAAGCCCCATTTGTGCTGTCTATATACTAAGTGATGTGCAATCATCCACAAGAGTATGGGCTGACCTAAAAGGGGCCATACCCTTAAAACCGACTCTCCCTCCCACGAAAGTCATCTATTGTCAACAGCTGCTCATAGAGGTCTGGAAGCTCATGAGTCCCTACTCACTCCTTGCTAGAATGCTGACAGGCTTAATCCTGTGCATGTCTTATGTAGGCAAAGAAAATTCCTGTGAGCTCTTGAGTTTGACACTCCTGTCATGTCCATAAGACACTATATGCTCTGTTCCTCCCTGTCCTCTGCTCCTTACAATCTCTCCATCCCCTATTCTGCAATGGTCCTTGAGCTTGGGAGGAAGGTGTGTGACATATATGTTCAGTGTTTAGCTAAGCAATCGATAGACATTTTCTGCAGTCTAACCAGTTGGGAGCTTCTGTATTAGCCACCACTCACTGTACAACAAAACGTCTCTGGTAATGACTGCGAGCTATCTATGCATAGAGAGATATGGATTTAGAGGTTAGTTTGTACTACATTCATTTAGCAAAATCATAGTAATGGGTTTTCCCCATGGGGCCTGTGCAACCATAGGTTCTTGGTCAGATTTACAGTACCAGGACTGCATGTCTTCAATCACAGCATTCTAGTAATTAAAGATGAGGATCAGCACAACCATGTGAATTATTGGCCTGAACAGCAGTTTCATTGGTTCTCTAGGCCATAGCCCAAGCCATTGAAATGCATTCATGTCTTCTTTCATTTCTGAAATTTAGTCAGGCATTCCCTCACAGTTAAAGAAGAGCAAGTATTCAGTTTTATTATTATATCATTTAAACAGTGTTTCCATTTGGGTGTTTTGGGCATGCCTATAATTGCAAAGCTCTGTAGGGTCATTAGATCAAGACTTTTCTAGGGTATGTGAAGAGATCTTGTCTCAAAACCAAAATCAACCAACCAACCAACCAAAACCCAAAAGAAATAAAGAGTGGGTATGGAGAGACTATTCAGTGGTTAGGGGTATCTGCTGTTGTTCCAGAGGACTGGAGTTCAGTTCCTAGCACCCACACTGGGTAGTTCACTATTATGTCACCCCAGTTCCAGAGGATCTGACAAACCCATACATATGTCACACATATGCAGAGGCATACACATGCACACATAAAAATATAAATATAAAATAAAAGGCAATAAGTTGTGTTTCTAATGAAGGATAAAACAGGAAAGCTATATTAGATGATGGGGAGGGGAACCAAACAGTATACTGGATAGTATAACCTGAAGTGGTCTTTGGTCTGTATTGCCGTATGGCTAATATCTATCTCAGTCTTTGTGAGCTAGCAAATGTAAAAATCAGACAATGGAGAAGGCCTATAGGCTCATAGAAGAAACAAGTCCTGTTCTTTTCTGACAAAACAAGGCCCTAAACCATCTAATGCTCACGTACTAATCCCTCCCTATTTCAGGAGCTGGTGACATTCAGGTAAATGCCTGGAGTCACCGGTTGAGGAAAAGAAAGAAGTGAGTGATCCATGAAGAAATCAGGGATCCCAAAGAAGAAGATGATGACGGAATCTGTAAGTGGTCCTTTGACACATCTCCCAAACCCCAGAATACACACTTTTCTCATACTACTGATGAGATCAGTCATCTACTTCTAGTCTTTGGGGTGTTACACTGAACTTGGAGTACTATGTCATGCTTCCTTTACTTCAAAGCTGGGTCTTTTGGAGACCTTTCCTACCCAGGATGCTGTGGACTCCCAAAACCCAGGTCAGCTCTCAAAGTACAAGCCATGCCTTCCTCTGGTTTAGGAATTCAAATAGAAGGTGAGGCAGTCACTGTGCTCTCTGAGAGGGTTGAGCTGTGGAGCAGAGGCTCTGAGGTTTGGCCAGAGGGAAGCATGTAGGCTTTGAAGGATGGGAGGAAACAGACCAGTAAGTAGGTAGTGTGAACTCACTACCATTTCTTTTCTTTCTTGTTTCAACCATAGAGTCAAAATAATCCCAGGAAGAGAAGAATGTGGTGGGAATTCTGGATCATTGCCACGACTTTGAAAGACTAAATATCAACTCTCTCTCTATCTTTCTCTCTCTCTACATATATATGCATATATTTATTTATAAAGATTCACTATACTTCTAAGTATCAGTTTTCATATTATTTGTCAAGTGATCTCTTAGCAATTTTGTAGGATGTGTCAAGCACTCTGTCAGGACTTTGTGCCAAGCATTCCCTATGTATTATTGACACTGTGCTAAGTCCCATTAGAATGTTCATCCTTTTGCCAGGCCATCTTTAAGCATAAATCTTGCTACATGGCATCTGGTCACACTGGGGAGATTACATGCTAAGCATTCTGTTAATATTATTCTTACTGTGTAAAAACCACTCTGGTAGAATATCAATGTTTCAAGCAGACAAGATGGCTCAGTGGTAAAGGATCCTGCTGCCAAGCCTGATGACCTGAGTTTAATCCTAAAGACCCACATGGTAGCAGAGAGAACTGATTCCTGATGTCTTTTGACATTCACGACTGTACATACACAACATATATATTCATATATATATGAAGATAAAAGAAGTCTATCAATATTCCACTCAGCGAGACATATTCCTAATGCAAACAGCTGTTTGTCTGTCCTGTACCTGTCTTAGGGACCGTGAGCTATCAGTCATTCTTTGCACTGAAGCACACTGCCCTTTCCCTTGCCCAGGACTACTGAGCAGAGTTGTATTGTTTACATTAGCACATTTCTCTGTATGTGAACACACATGTACATGTCATCACTATGATCGATTGTCACCTGCCATGCTCCACTAGCACTGTGTCTAGTCACAACCACCTTATTCCATTTTCTGGTCAGTATGTACTTCCACCCTCGGCTGTACACAGGTGACAAATCCAAATTCTGTGATACTGGAGAATCTGGATTTGCCTGACAACATATGTAACCCTCATTTACCCAAGAGCCTGAGGCTCAGTGTAGACCAATGTTTGCTTCTATGAAGATTAAAACTTATTCTTTTACCCTCTAATCTTACTTTTTTTGGAAGAAAGTTGTAACACCTGATTCTAGGGATTGAACTCAGGTCCTCATGCATTCAAGGATAGTGCTCTACCACTCAACTATACTAGATGAGTAGTTACTGCTTCATTGCTGACCAAATGCCTGAGAAAAATAAAGGAAGAAATGTTCCTTTGGGCTTCCAGTTTCAGTGGGTTTGGTTGATGGATGCTTTTCCCATCCATACAACATGTAGGAGAGGTTGTTCTATCCTTCTGACTGACTAACATACCCAACAGGACCAGGGGTCAAGATGCCACTCTAGAAAAATAAAAAAGACACACTGACAGAGATTTAGGATTTTGTATGAACATGAATAAATGGTGAAGTAGTAACTTAACAGAAATCTAAAGAAGTGTGTGACTAGAGGCGGAAAGATTAACAGATGCCAAGTACAAGGTCAGAGCTGAATGGCGCCAAAATTAGAAGAGTTCAGAGAATAATAGATTTAAGGCTCATATCTGAAGAACACAGATGGTACAAATGAGACGTAGGGCTCTGGACCAACGTAGACAAGGGACACATAATCTGTGTGTGCCGC
This sequence comes from Ellobius talpinus, assembly GCA_001685095.1. Classification (NCBI taxonomy): domain Eukaryota; kingdom Metazoa; phylum Chordata; class Mammalia; order Rodentia; family Cricetidae; genus Ellobius; species Ellobius talpinus. Next base: position 310 of record LOJH01037427.1, on the reverse strand, counting down.
AGTCAGGTTTAGACTTCATTAATATTACTTGGCAGATGCTATGAGGTGAGCTGTGTCATACACCCATCTCACACGCCATTCATATGTAGGAGCCATAATGCCCAGTGTAGCTCTCCTAGGGGTGATAGAGGTAATGTGGGTTCCTACGGCTGTGGCTCTCATGAACTGACATGTTGGCCTTGTGGAAAGGGAAGAGACAAGAGATCTCTGCCTCAGCATCATGTGAGGATGCAGAGGTGCTGATAAATGATCATGCTCCTCTACCAGAAGATCCACTGGAGGGGTGAGTGCTTTCCTGACCCTTGGAAAC
>LOJH01037425.1:5254-15273 GCA_001685095.1 Ellobius talpinus | reverse complement strand
AAAAAAGTTAGAAGCTCACAAACATTATTTCATGTCATGGAGCAAAAAAATGTAAAGTTATGTTCCATATGTATACATATTTATCTTCAATAAGTGTACATCCAAGGGCCTGCATACACTACACACTTCCAACCTACCTACTTCATTGGGTTACAGAAAACTAAACAGGCTGATACATGAGATGAGCCTATCAAAAACTCAGCAATGCATGGCATTCTCACTTTCTGTCACGCTGGTCTTAATATCAGTCTCATCTTAAATATGAACGGACAGAACCACACATGAGCTGCCATGTTCACTACTCATCAATATATACAGCTCAAACCAGGCAACCAGGATCAACCTCACAGTCATTTCCCCTTCTGTGAATTTTCCAGAAATGTGAGAGGATGTTCTAGGCACGGTGTTCTTTTGAGCACCTTCCTTTCTTTACCATCTATCCCTTTTAACGCTTAAGACGGTCGGTCTTCTTCTCAAGTGACCACAGCAGAATGAGGAAAAGAAAAGGTACAAGCCAAATCAACTAATTCTGCTGCTTGTTCCAGAAGCCACACAAAATGACTGGATCACGTGAATGCAAGGGAGATGTTCCCATAAATATATTCTGCCATGATGGGAAAGCAGAATGCCTTAAAAGTCCATTCGTGTTCCTAAGCCACACACTAATGGTACTTCTTAATTATCAGTAGCACCAGTTGCTAAATTTACCTCTATGCTAGTCAGGAGCACTCACATGTACCATCACCATAACAACGCAGGAAGGAGATGCAGGCCACAGCCTCCTTCACAGATGATAAAGGAACTGTGACGTGGAGATGCTGATAACCCACAAGCTGAGCCTGCCTTTAGAGCCATGACCACCCACTGCGCTAAGAAAATGAAAGACATCAAGATAAAACATCACAAACTTACCAGACTTTGGCGTAAACACACAATACCAAGTTAGCTAACCTGTAGCAAGAGCCCTCACGAACAGAATTCCACCAAGTTTACAAGTCTTCTGTCTACACACACATCCACCATGACTTGTAAATGCACCACTGTTGTTTTCTGGACCCTGTGCAAAGTCCAAGCCCAAAGAGACCCAGAAGCTAGATCACTCACATAATCACTAGACAGAGTTCACTCCTGTTGCGTGGGTTTCGGGGCTAAGGAGGAGGAAGTGAACAAAGCCAGAGATAAACAAAAGATGAGAGAGCTGGAGAATTCTTGGCTGAGAAGAGAAGCCACTGAACTAGAAGAATTAACTCAAGCACCAACCATCAACTACGTGGACATGCGGTGAGCAGGAACACAGGTCATCCATCCATCCTTTTGCAAATATTTTCCCTCACTAGTATAACTCAATCATTCATTTAAAGTTGCTAGCTTTTGGAGTGAATTTTCCTATAATGAATGTCGGCTAACTGAGGAAAAGAATATGCAGCCAACTCGCCTGGTTGCAGTATTTCAATTTTGCATTTGTATTTCTGCAGACCCAGCGGCTCTTCAGCTCCCTCCCACAGGAGACTGCCCTAACAGCCAGTAAGTGAAGCAGTTTAGTCAGGTAAGTTTTCTTAGGACAGCTGCTCTTTATTTTCTTCATTTTGCCTGGAATTTGCCCTTGGTAACTTAGGATTATTGTCCAATCATGGTAAAATATCCTGCCACTTCCCTTGGGCACCTTCCCACCCAAAGTCATTGCCAAAGACTAACGGTGAAACTGGACATTGTCTTCGGCCAGGGCCAGAGCTCATCATCGGCCCCACCAGCTGAAGCTCTATACGGGAACAGCATAATCTTCAGCCAGTGTCAAGAAAATTCTCCAAAAATCTAAAACTTTCTTTTCTGTTCAAAGGGAAACAAATGATCTGACGTGACAAATCAAGGTCTGTCATGACTTATCCACCCCATGAATTCACAGCTTGTTACGTTACTGGATTTGATAACTGGAAGCTTGCCTAGATCAACATTTTAATGCCATGCTCTAGAAAATTAAAGTGAATATTCAAATTATGAACATATGGAAGACTTTTAAGAGAAACTTCATAGACAAAAGTGACATACAAATTTAGTTTTAACATCATGACTATTTAAAAAACAGTAACTAAAATGTTTTTAAGCAAAGGTATTACCGTTTTTGCTTACAATATTGTACGTATACTCAAAATTGAGTGTTCTGTAGGTCCATCAAGGAAAAAAGAACAAAAAAAATTAACAACTGGGCATGCTTCCTTTACAGAAAGGGGAGTTATTTACTTGAGGAAACTAATCACACTTCATGTTCTGAAAGCATTACTCTCCTCCATACGCAATGGGATTCATCTTTCTATCTTCTATATTACCATAGTACAGAAAGATGCCTACATAAACTCCTAACAAATGGAAAGATCCTGTATAAGTTACATGAAAATATTCATTCTAACTACATAGAGAAAGACAAACCCTTCCAAAAATTTTATAACCTTCAATCTGTCAATTCGTCAATATGGCATGTTGGCCCTACCTCTTGAATGCCCAAGCCCAAGCAATTGCTTCTCAAATGCTGACTACACACACAAGGCGCTGGTTGCTGACAGAAATAAGAAGCACACGAAGAACAAGAACGTTTTCTCCGTTCCAAATAAATAGTAGATTCTCAGAAACAAAACAAATACATGAAACATAATTTAAAAAGCCAGGGTGTGAAATGGAGAAGGAACACCAATGTCTTGGGATAAACACAACTCAGAGAATGACGGAGAAGATGGAGGCCAGCACAGCTCATAAAGCTAGCTCGTTCCTTCTCCACACACCAGGTGTGTGAGATCCTACAAAGTCTTTACAGAGGCTAAGGGGTCTTCCAAAGTATTGTTCTGTACCTCACAGGAGCTTAGACCTCATGACTTCCTGTCACTAGGAGGCAAGGTAAATCCTTCCAAAGGGACCTGAGTGCCTGCTCCACCACACTGGGCTCCTGCCTTTCCTGAGAACTCAGACTCCAGAAGCTTCACCTTCATTTACACACCAAACACTGACTCTCACTCCTGTCCCAAATCCCTTCCTTCCGTGAGCCCTGTCAGTGGGATGGATCCTGGACAACTCCATTTCCCTGTAGATTCAGATCAACGGTGGAGCCACTCTTCTCCCTCCTGGCCATGGGGCCCCACAGAAGACGTCTGTCTTTCTTGGCAGAAGAAACCCTGCAGTATGACTCTGAGTAATGCTGAGAATTAAGAGCTTGGGACTCTTGGCGAAGGTACTGCATGCGTCTCACATCATGAAATAAGCAGTTGGGAGGCCAGGAGCAGAGCACTACAGTTTGGATTAAATGACTTTCAAGGGCCCATATATTGAAGCAAGGAGTCTAGGAAGCAAGGCTTGGCAGAAGGTCCTTGGGTCATTTCCAGAGTGGCCTAGAAGCGAACTATGAAACTCTAGTCCCTCTTGTCCCTCTTTGTTTTCTTTCCTCTCTGGCCATATGTTGAGTGGTTTTACTTCACTACACAGTCTGGCACACTGTGCCACCTCACCACAGGTCCAAAGCAACCAGAGTAACCGATCATGGGCTGGAACCTTCTAAAACTGAGAGCTTAAATACATTTGTTTTAATTTATTTATTTCCAAATAGTCATGAATCAGGATGCTTCAGAGGAGCAAAAGACAATGCAAAAACCCATCCAGAAGTGTGGGCAGAGCAGCACCCCATCCCGAGAGCCACATCACAGCTACACATGGGGCTACGGAAAGGATCCCCCTCTAATCACACAGCTGCTCTACTCGTGTCCAACTTCACTATCTAGAAGACCAACAATGGTCCTTCGCAGATTTGGGGTCACAAAAAGCACCAGGGATCCTAGAAGCCATTACCAGACCTATCACAAATGTCAGTGTGGCTTTGACTATCTTTACTCCCCAAACAAATTCCTTGCAGAAATCTTGGAGAATAGCCAAGAACTAAGTGACCAACAGGAGTCCAGTGATGTCACTCATGTGACTCTGTACTATCTGCACCACTGCCAAATTTACTGTCCCGATGCAGTCAGCTTACTTAGGGAGCACTGTACCCTCTACACAGTCACAGTCTGTACACCCCACATATAGCCACTTCTTTTCTACTAACCTTTTTAGGGCGCTTGCTCTTTAGCACCCTCTAGTATTGAGCCTGCACCTCCATCATTAAGTGCAAATTCCTTAAGTACGAGTTCTTACTGTTCCCTTGTGTTTCCAATCAAGTTTGAATCCTGTCTCTGCGTCTTAGCTGACAGTTCTCTGAATGCCAAGCTATAACACTCGTCCTTTAAATCTTAAAAGCCTATTCCTGGGCTGGAGAGATGGCTCAGAGGTTAAGAGAACTAACTGTTGTTCCGGAGGTCCTGAGTTCAATTCCCAGCAACCACATGATGACACATGCCCATCTATAATGAGATCTGGTACCCAGAACACTATATACATAATAAATTTAAAAATAAAGAAAAAATAAATAAATTTTACAAAAGCCTATTCCTAAATCAATCTTCATTTAACCTTCAGTCTTTTCTAGCCCATAAGATTCTCTGAATGTGCAAACCTGCCACATTTTTATGTTATCATTCAGAATAATTCAACTGCTTACAAACCTTTCTGCTCTGTCTACTATTATTGGATTAAGGGTTACGTGGAATCAATCTTCACTATCTAATCCAAAGGCCTGTGGCACGGCTCTATATACCTTGAGATTGCTCAATAAACACTGGTTAGCAGCCTGGCTTCTGACTGGCGCTAGAGCTGGCCTGTGATGGGTTATCTGTTACACTGCTGTTTTCTTCAGAACTTTCCTGTTGTTTCTGGGGTTTAGATGGACTTTTTTTTTATTAAGAAAAGTAGTTAAGAAAAAAGATCCCCAAGCAGTAGACACTAGCAACACTGAAGGTAACAACTGAACTCTGTTTTTCCAAACAAGCAGTTCTCACTAGAACAATGATACACAGACTTTGTTACTGGACATTATAATCATGTGGGGCCACTTTGCAGTTCACGCCTTTAGCAATTAAGTCAAGTTCAATGTGGTGACTGTGCAGCAGGGTTCAGCAACAAGTGTTTGATAAAATTCTTCAACTTGGTATACATAAGCCATAAATTTTTCATGATGTTACTGGGTAGATAAAAGGATCTGACTCCCATGCATGGTGTAATTTTATGAGCAAACTGTGGTTTGACTAATTCTGTGATGGTAGCAAACCTGCTAAACAGCCCCACCCAGCCCAAGATAGGATATGCTAGTATCTACATTATTTACTTTTGGATACATGATTTTTTTTTTCAATTTAAAATAATGTTACTCGGGGGAAAAATGTTACCTCTTCTTGGTGTCCTGATGACTACAGAAAAATTTTGGCATTTGTCTGATCTTGGTCCAAGTAGGATTTGAATTTAAAAAAAGAAGTTCACAATCTAGAGAGCATAAGGAACCTCAAAGCCACATGTTAAATAGAGCTAGATTGGAAAAGACTAGAAACTGCATTATGATTCCATCGAGCAAGCATTTATCATTTCCCTACAACTAGAGGGACAAGAATCAGGTCCATGGAAACCAAAGACCAAGGTAGGAGTGGCAAGTGAATGCAAAGGGGCAGGAAGAATCATAGAGGCAATCAAAAGTCTGTGGCCATGGCAATAGCAGCAACACAACTACACAGACTGCATGAAATTCAAAACTTCATTTCCGAACCCCACCACTAACTGAGTAGCTATAGACAGGGGGCTTCTGGGGTGCTTTCAAAGTGTGTCCCCTGTTGGGTGCAGCACACCCCAGTGGGTGACCTCTGTCCTAGTCAGGGTGACTATGGCTGTGATGGTGCACCCTGACCCAAGCCAGCTCGGGAGGAAGCTTCAAAATCAGGGTTCACCACTGAAGGAAGTCAGAAAAGGAATTCTGTAGAGGGCCAAATTTGAACTGTATAGAAACTCTGTGGCAGGGGTGACTTGAGGTAGCATTCTCACTTACAGACTTGGCAAACCAAGTCAGGAGGAGGCAAACCTCTCCCGTCAGTAGAGTGCCCTGCCAATGGTCAGTCCTTAAGAACACAGAAGTGCACTGTGGTTCAAAGGCTCTGATTAGGATGTGGTTTGTCTTCTGATGAAGTGTTTTTACATAGTATATTACAACAAGAGTTTTTCCCATAACACCAAGCTTTTTGTTTAGATTAGTTAGGGCACGAAGCTCTTGAAATTAGTTGCAACCAAGTGACTAGTCTATGAAACTNTTCAAAGGCTCTGATTAGGATGTGGTTTGTCTTCTGATGAAGTGTTTTTACATAGTATATTACAACAAGAGTTTTTCCCATAACACCAAGCTTTTTGTTTAGATTAGTTAGGGCACGAAGCTCTTGAAATTAGTTGCAACCAAGTGACTAGTCTATGAAACTATTTTCATGTATTATGGGAACCTAGTTTGAATCATGATTTGAGTATTATAAAAAGAGCACTGGCTTTGCAATAAAGGACGTAGTTGTATCTCCTATTCTGCATCCCCTGTGACCTGATTTCTGCAGCACTACCCAGGGTCATCCATCACCGAGGAGGTTGGGGAAGGGTCCCCAACAGAATTCATTCAGGGAAGGGGCCTGGAGGCAGGAGCTATGCAGAGGTCACGGAGGGGTGCTGCTTACTAGCTTGTTCCCCATGGCTTGCTCAACCTGCTTTCTTATAGAACCCAGGACCAGCAGCCCAGGAATAGCACCACCCGCCATAGGCTGGGCTCTCCCCCATCAATTGCTAATTGAGAAAATGCCCTCCAGGTTTGGCTACTGCCCTATCTCATGGAGGCATTTTCTTGATTGACCCCCCCTCAGATGACTTTACTTTGTGTCAAGCTGACATAAAACTATCCAGCACAGTCCCACAACATGAGGATAGGGTTAGCAAAACTGAACTCAGCAGATTACTTGAAAGACGTGAGGAGACAAAGCTGGAAGGAGGTAGGCATGGTTCTAGGAGAGTTCAGGGCTGTGGTGTGAACATGATCAATATGGTGTGCATATATAAAATTCTCAAAGAATTAATAAAAATACACTTTAAGAGATCACTGAATTTTACTATTTTCAAATTTCACTTCAATAAAGATATATGTGTATCTGTATGTGTGCTAAAGATCAACCTAGAGCCTTGTGCATCTCAGCCTTTACCACTTAGTTAATCTCAGCCCCAAAGATCATGTAATAAGATCCCACAAGAGTAAGAAAACCATCTTTAAGGTGCTTGAATCAATGTGGTAAGAATTAGCTTTCTAACTGCTGATTCTTCCAAAAGTTTGTATGAGCTGAACTGAACTGTGTCCTTGTAAAGCTCTAACACCCAGAACCATGGGATGCAACATTTAAAAAAATGAAAAGTCTTGAAGGAGATGGTGAAGTTATTAAAACTGGGCTTGGGCATGTGCATAGACAGACAGAAACACACACACTGCTGTGACCATGACTTAAATCCTTATATATAATAATAATTTAAAAAAAAAAGAGCAAACCTAAATACACAGACAGCAGGGACATGCATACTCAGAGAAAAGTCATGGTGGGAAAATGCCATCTGCAAGCCAAGGGCACAGGCCTCAGAAAAACTAGTCCTGTCTCCTGTGCTTGGCCTTCCAGCCTCCAAACTGTAAGGATGCATTCCCACCTCAGTCATCTACCTTGTGGTATTCTGTGTGATAGCGGATCTAACAAGCAAATGTGATTCCATTTTAACCATGGCCTTGTTTTAAACATAAGGAAGAAATATATAACATTCTCCCATATTTGCATGGAGGAAAATGAAGGAACCCACACTGCTATAACAAAGGAATAACTGACCCTGCTATCTAGAAAGACTGTTTACGCTGTAGCATGTAAGCATGCATGGAGTGCTGCAGTGGTCTGCGTTGTTACACACCTACAGTTTCCAGACTGTTTACGCTGTAGTGTGTGAGCATGAGCCGAGTGCTGCAGAGGTCTGCGGTGTTACACACCTACAGTTTCCAGACTGTTTACGCTGTAACATATAAGCATGCGCCGAGTGCTGCAGGGGTCTGCAGTGTTACACACCTACAGTTTCCAGACTGTTTACACTGTAGCGTGTAAGCATGCACCGAGTGCTGCAGGGGTCTGCGGTGTTACACACCTGCAGTTTCCAGGACTAAAGCTACAGGTGAGCATGACTGTTACCTCGTGTCTCAACAGCACTGATGCACTTTCTGAGAATTGTGAATCCCATCGTATCCAGCTGTGCACCTAAAAGGAACAGGCATAAAATGTTACAGGACAAGTAGTTACTGTTTCTTTCCCTTTTAAAATAAAGAAAACAAATTTAAGATAATGGCATTTTTGCTTCATTGTTTAAAAACTGCTGAAGGCTGTGCATTTCCCAAGGAAATGGCATAACTGGAAAATGTATTTGTTTGTAGGAAAGCCTCTATGCTGAAAATCAAGATGTCCAATTCTTATAATTCAACTTGCAATATAAAATATTTAAAGTTAATAAATATAGAATATTTTAAACAGTAAAAGAAAATAATACCAATCCCTAAGAGAAGCTACATCGAAATAATCTCCATATTTTGCCAAAACTCCTCAGTTAGAGGAGTTTTCTCTAACTCAGTTAGAGAAAACTTGAAATAAGAATGCAGGCTTTTCAATGTGAACCTGAGCTTCTGATTAACAAGGACAACTTTCTGTTAGATGCTTCCTGGGCAATGAGCATTCTGATAATCTTCACTGTACATCAAGCTTTTTAATGATTTTATTATTTTCATAATTTGAATTTAAAATAGATGATTCATGTGACTCAACAGGCCAATTTGAAAATGCAATTTTATACTTTTTCTAGTATAAATGTTTGCTTATGACGAAGCTGGCATATATTTGTAGATTTTGCTTTTGTTTCAAAACTTTAATGAAAAACAGAGGCACTGCAGCCACTGCGGCCAGGCCTAAGGGACCACGGCATTAACACTGCTTTGTGGGGATTTATAGTCTGTAACAGTAGGCTTAAAGTAATTTTTTGTTTGTTAGTTTGTTTTTTGTTTTTCAAGACAGAGTTTCTCTGTAGCCCTGGTTGTTCCAGAACTCTATCTGGAGACCAGGTTGTCTCAAACTCAGAGATCCACCTGCCTCTGCCTCCTGGGTGCTGGAATTAAAGGTGGGAGGCACCACTGCCCGGCTTTCAAGTGAATTTTAATGGTTAAAATTGAACAGTTGTGTCAAGAATCCACTACTGACAATACTTTATAAAACACAAGTTATCTCTTCCTGCTTTGCAAACCATTCCCAGGTTTATTTACAGTTCTTTAGGATGAACAAGAAATGCAGAGACAAAGGGGAAAGGCCAGAAGGAGGTACACAGCAAACAGGGGCTGGAGGACATCAGTACAGGAAAGAGAAAGAACACGCTCCCCTGCAGGGGCACCTGTCAACTCTAGTACCAGATCACAACTGCTTCTATTACACAGCCTATGTCTTTGCTAAGTACAGCCTTAATTTCACCAAATCAACCAAAAGTGAGTACAAAGCGAGTATGCCAAACTGTGCCGTTTTGTATCCTATCAGTACTCCCTGAGCACAGAGGTGGGGAACACTTTGTTTTCCCTGGTGCCATGCAGTATGTGAACAGCTCAATGTATCCTTGCCATGGTTATTTTCCAAAGTTTAACAGTATATGCCTTATATAGCATACACTCAGAGGCTGCAAGACTAGAAGCTTTCAAGGGCTGACAGGAATACTTGGGTTGTCAAAAATTAAACCAAAGCAAGAAAATTAAAGCCATGGGTTTATGAAAGAAGAGTTCTCAGTCCTGCCTGCCTGCCAGATTCACAAGACTGCCTGAAACACCACCCTGTATAGAACCACAGTCCACAGAACCACAGTCCACAGAACCACAGCCTCCACAGAAACACAGGCTCCACAGAACCACGGGTTCCACAGAACCATGGGTTCCACAGAACCACGGGTTCCACAGAACCACGGGCTCTATAGAACCACAGCCTCCACAGAACCACGGGCTCCACAGAACCACAGGTTCCACAGAACCACGGGCTCCACAGAACCAC
>LOJH01037424.1:4550-15273 GCA_001685095.1 Ellobius talpinus | reverse complement strand
GGAGGGGAGAAAGTGGAAATTTTGATTCCTAGTATTAATAAAGTAATAAAAAAATAAAAATGCCATAATAAAACCTAATACCTAAAAAAATAAAATAAATAAAATAAAACCTAATACCTTGTATTCTAGAAATAAAGAAAGAGGAGATTGTAGTTTGGATATTAGTATTCCTATTGATACTATAGGCTATAAAAACAGGAATCCCACCAGTGAGATGAGCCTTTTATGGTCATATCCACTTTCTTTTAACCCCTACCTCTGTGCCTCTATCAACCAGTAGTTTACACTAGATTTGTGTAATTTTTATCATGTAACAACTAGTACAGTCTGAGAACGGCAGTACTTGGCAAAACTCTAACTCTCGGGTGGCTAAGCAAAAGGATCTAGAGTTCTAGGCGAGCCTAGACCACATACTAAGAATGTGTGTTTCAATATAAGCAAACAAAATATGTGGAATTACATGACAAAACAATTTGAGGAGCTTGAGAGTTGGTTCAGTGGCTAAGAGCACTGGCTGCTCTGGCAGAGGGCCAGAGTTCAGTTCCCAGTATCTATCTAGAATGTCTCAGAACCACCTATAACTCTAGTTTCAGGGCATCTGACATCTTCTGGCCCCCATGGGCAAAGCAACTGTGCTCACACGCACATACACATACATATAAAATAAAGGAATAAAATTTAGTCTAAATAATATAAAATTTTGAAATTGACTTTTGTCAAAAAGCACAATTCTATGGAAATTCTTTCAGATTGTTGCATAAATCAATAATTATTTCTATGCTGTTGCTAAGCAGTATTTTACAGTGCAGGGGTACACACTTTAATTCTCCATGCACTGAAGGACATCTGGATTGTGCCTCACCTTAAACCATTGTGAGCAAAAGTGCTACAAAGAGCGGACTATGGTTTCGGCATCCCCATGTTTATTCCTTTCTGAAGAGACTGCTCCAGAGTACAGTTGTTGAGTAAGACAGAAAACACGTCTATGGTACTTAAGAAACCTTGTTTCAAGATTGGTGCCACATAAATACTGTCTCTTCCTACTTTTAAACTTTTTGTCTTTGGTCTTGCAAATTTTGACTACATCTGTGAATTTGATTTAAGTGATGTTTTTTGGAGCTTACTCCAATTATTGTGTTTAGAGGTTCGTGAGGATTTTGTTAAGCAAATTGAGGAAGTTTTCACTCAATATTTTTTTTGTGGGTGTTATCAGTGCTGCCGCCATCTTCTTTACTTTTGTACAGGTGTGAATGTTGGTTCCTTGGTTATTGTGCCGTGGGTCCTGCTGCTCTTGGTCACACATTTCCTCTGGTTCTCTGTTGCCCAAGGAGGTGATTTCTGGCTCCTGCCACCAAACCTGAAGATTATTTTCTTGGGACGTTCCATTCTCCAGCTGTTTTCTTATTTTAGTAACTGCATTATTTTTTACTTCTAAATTTCCAGTTTTTCCACTTTGGTTTGTCCTCATTTCTAGCTATTTTTTGAGACCTGCCTGACTTTTTTTCTTCTTTGGCTTTATTTTGTATATTCATAAATGGTTATTGAAGCATTTAACGGTTGTTAATTTAAAATGCTTGTCAGATAATCACTTCCGTTGACTCTTGTTTTATTCATATTGAGAAGCTCCTTGGTTTGGTGACTACTTTTTTAATTGCAGTTTAATTGACACATGGACATTTAGGGTATCACGTTATGAAACTCTGGGTTTTAATTAAGGCTTCTGCTTTTGTTAATTCACCCCATAAAGTTTTGGCAAGGGGAAGGAGAAGGCTAGATCACTTCTGTCAAGTGGGACCAGGTTCCTCATTAGACTCCATGGAGATTCACAATAGGAAGGGCAGCCATTGTGGCTGAGAGGCAGTGAATGAACTCCCCTCTAACCCTAGCCCTTTGCTGGTGACATCATGGCTGAGATAGGTCAGAGGACACTTTGAGGCTCCTGGGTGCCTCTCACAGACACTACAGCTTAAGGATGGTCCTCATTATTGCTGAGCATTGGTAAACAGTCACGACTCTTACACTGTCTCTTCTGGCATCACTCCAACAGGGAGGACCAGGGTGCTCTATTACTGTAAAGTGAAGCTAGGAATTCAGATTCCCTAATGTGGAGAATAGGGGACTCTTCTTAATTCCTAGAAGAAATGAAGATCTATAGTCCTTGTTTGGCTTCTCAGACTCCATAACCTGGCCATGGAGGAAGCCTTTGCTCACTGCTCTTTGCTGCAGTGGCTAAGGAATGAGAATATAGTTGTTTCTGTTTTTCCTGTGGCATTGACTGAAGAAGGGGTCATTATCTATTAAACTGTTTCCTGCTACCCTGTCCCTTTCCTATCCTTTGGTGAGAAAGAACAGGCTTCCCTAAGGGCTTAGGACTCAGTTCTAGACTCAGGGATGCCCAACTCTGAATCTAGTGTATATGAGACCAAGAAAACACAGGAGGGAAAGCAAACAAGAAAGAAAATAAGAGAAGGAAGAAAGGAAAGAAGATAGGAGAAACTGAGAGAAAGAATACCTTGTATCCCTCCTCGGAGAACAAGGTCCCTTGAAGTACTGTCTTCTTTCTACCTCTTCAGCAATTATGTTGGCCACACATTTGATGCTCAGGTGTTTGACTTGCACTTAGTTAGAAGGGCTGAGAAAAAGAATCGCTCTGACAAACCCATCTTCCTAGAAACAGAAGTGCAATCTATAATGTTTTAAACACTGGGGTGGTTACATGTTAGACTATCAAAATTCAATGTTTCTACATACTTACCAAAGGGTTTCCCTTTCTCTTGACCTCTTAGCTTCTAAGTGAATGCCAAGGTTATCCAATCACAGTTTAGTCTGTGGATACAAATGGAAATTTTAATCTGGTTTAGTTCTGGAGAGAAAAATATTTCCTTTCTGTCAATAATGATGTCAAGAAGATCGGTAACACCTCACCAGGTGAATTAGAAGTGAATAATATTAGATATATGAAGATGACAAGATGAGGGAAAAGAAAATGATTTCCACTGAGCTGTACTTCAGATGCCAAAAATAAGCGACTCAAATACTTTTTTTCTTCTAAGTGGGAAACCATTCCTTTTTCTAGCACAATACTATATGAATCTTCCATTATTATTCTACCCATATTTAAAGAAGAAACAAACTTTTAAAAAACTTTTTAAAAATCTTTTTGGAGATTTTTTTTTCTTTTTTATTTTGTTTTGTTTTGATTTTTTTATTTTGTTTGTTTGTTTTTATATCCCAATCAATAGTTTGCCCTCCCTCCTCTCCTCACCGTTCTTCCCTCCCACCTTCCCACTCCCCTGCCCCCCATCCTCTCATCCTCCTCTGCTTCTATTCAGACACAGGGCAGGCAGACCTCCCATGGACGTCAGCCAACCATGCTATATAAAGCTGCAATGAGAGTAGGTACCCCATCTTCTATGAAGTCTGGGTGAGGCAATCTGGTAAAAGAAAGGGGTCCCAAAATCAGGCAACAGAGTCAGAGACAGCCCCTATTCTTACTGGTAGAAGCCTCACAAGAAGACAATTACACAATTGTAATACATATGCAGAACAGGAGGGATCAGGTTTGTAGGGAGGATGGAGGAAAAGAGTACCGAGAGAGACAATGAGGATCTGGGATGTCTCTGGGATGAGCTAGAAACCTCGAACAGTGGAAAGCCCCAGGAATCTGTGAGGGTGACCCTAGTTAAGACTCAGTAGGGGATATGGAGCCTGAACCTCCCATCTCCTATAACCAGATGAGCCTTTCAGTGGAGGGATTGGGACACCACCCCAGCTGCAAACTCTTCGACCTTCAATTTGTCCTGCCTACAAGATGTGCTGAGGATGGCATTAAAATTGTAGGGGTAACCAACCAATGACTGGACCAGCTGGAGAGCCATACCTTGAGAGGAAACTCGCCCCTGAGGACCAGGACCCAGAGTGGGGATACCTCAGAGACCTAGAAGAGAACCAAACACAGCTGGCAAAAAGGGGGAGAGGGAGCAATGAAATGATTCCTAATGATATTCTGCTATACTCTGCCTAGCCCAACTGTCATCAGAGAGGCTTCATCCATTAATTGATGGAAGCAAATACACAGACCCAAAGCCAAATATTAGGCAGAGCTTGGGAAATCCTGAGCAAGAAGGATTGTAGGAGCCAGTGGGGTCAAGAACACCATAAGGAAAAACCACAGAATCAACTAACCTGGGCTCATAGGGGCTCACAGAGACTGAACTACCAATCAGGGAACCTGCATTGGACGAAGATTTGCTTATTCCTATTTTGTGTGTATGGGTGTTTTGCCTTCACATATATTTGTGTGCAGCATGCATGCCTAGTGTCTGTGGAGACCAGAAGAGGGTGTTCAATCCCCTGGAACTAGGATTAGTCACAGCTGTGAGCCACCATATGGGTGCTCGGAATCTATAAAAGATCCTCTGTGAGAACAGCCTGTGCTCTTAACTACTGAGCCATCTCGCCAGCCCCAACCATTTGATTTTAATTACAGTAACTCAGATCTGTAACAATCACATGAGCTGCTATCCTCTTCTTCATGCCCAGTGCCTTTTCTTCAAATGGTCAGAATGCATCTGCGCTGGGCCCACGCCCTTTTTTCTGAACATTATTCTTCATTCCCAGTTCTTTTCTGAACACTTCTTAGAAAATGTTGCCCCGTTTGCCCTTTCGTCTCTTTATTCTTTCTCAAAGCCTTTTGCATCTCTCAGATTTGTCACAAGCACGCCAGCCTACAATCCGCTCTGGGATGGCCTGCCATCTCTCAGGGGGATTGACACACTAAACTATTCTTAAAGAATGAGTGGATTGCTTTAAGTGCCAGGCTGAGTTGGGTAAGAAGGGAAGAGTGTACAGGATTAGCACTCTCTGTTGCCATAGTGTGGAAATGAGTTAGGGGACAGGAGAGGGAAAACATTATTTGTTCTCCTGCAAACCACTAACACCTTTCAACGTAGTTAAAACGCCGGGCATCACTTCAGGAGGGATGTGGATTCTGCCATTCTCAAGGACCGCCCCCTTATGTGTGTAGAACAAGAGCGAGCAACTAGCTACACAGAGCCCTGCTGATTGAACACTGATCTGCCTACACAATTTTCATATCTACTGCTCTAGGATGAGGTTCCTAAACTTCCATCAGGTAGAACTATGGGTGGTTGCCCTAACATAGACATAGCTTTCCTGCTTCAGGATCTCACTCTGGAAAAGCAACTTTTATTACTTGTCTTCTGCAAAAGTCCATATAAATTAATCCAAGAGCGGTTACAGGGATTAATGAACCAATGAAAGTAACTGTGCTGCTTGTCACCTGTACGATTTTTTTCCCTCCTGGCTACTCCTCAAATATACTTCAAATGACAAATTCTACAAGATGGCAAATTCCTTAAGGCTAGGACTGTATCTAAAATCGTGGCTCTAACCAAGGGCAATTTTGCCCTTTGAAAAGGACATATGGCAATGTCTGGAGACATTTTTGATCATCTCAGTGGTTGACTGTCTTTGTTGTAGGATGGTACTGCTTAAATGTGCACAGCTTCCACAGTGGAAAGCTGCCCAATCATAAATGTCAGTTGGCAACCCAGGGTGAGTCTCCATGGTGGCTTAGGTCGCATTTAAGAGATGCACAGCATTGGAAACATTAGAGATTATTAAAAAAAAAACTCTGAAACCATCTACTACCAGTAAACTTTATGAATTGCTAGGGGAAAGTTAGAAATAAATTAGAAATATATAGGTATAGGAAAATTGGAAGCCAGCAGAGTTTTTGAATCTGATGAACTGGGGAAAAGCACATCTACAATTGTATTTAGAGGTGACCAATTTAAAAGCTAAACTCCTGTTAATCAACAGGCTTTTATAATAGAATGCAACAGGATTTACTTTTGGATCAAAGGCGCTCCCCTGGTAGTTAGAGAATGCAGCTGAATGCAATTATAAGCTCACTGATAAGCAGGATGCAGGTCCTTAGCTGTATTTGGAGAGAATACACTTAATAATTGAGAATCTAGCAGCGACACTTTAATGAGGAGTTTAAAAACACACTGGCCCTGAATCTCAGAATTTGTCAATACTTGTTACCTAGATTTTCATTTCAAAGTAATGAAGTGATAAATAGGAATCAAGAGGAAAGTTTGTGACTGAGAAAAAAATTGCTTTGCAAATAATTCAACAATAACTTAAAGGCTGAAATAAGAGATAAGCCATTAATAAGTTGGTAAAACTTGGACACATAGAGTAGGAATAGAAAGTGGAAAGGAAAGTGGAGAGTTACAGGCAGTGCCCAAGGGACTTACACAACATCACAGATCATTAACTAGCTAGGGCCAGACCCACGTCCCAAGGATAATGCGCTGATTTGAAACAGACCATTCAGAGAACAGAGCCTTCCCATGACTCTTGGTAAATAAAAGAAAGGGTTAATGTCATCCCATGTAAATGATCAAATCACAGTGTGACTTTTTTCTTTTTCTTTTTTTTGTTAGTTTTTAAAGTTGTACTGTAGCTTGCTTTCTGTAGCTGGGTAACTGGCCTGATTGAAACCAGCTTGGGAAGAAGATGGGTTTATCTGGCTTACCTTCAAGGTTAGCAGCCCATCCTTGAGGAGAGTGTGGGCAGGAACTCAAGCAAGAACTGAAGCAGAAATCATGGAGAAATGCTGCTTACTGGCTTGCATGCAGACTTGTGTTCAGCTACCTTTCTTTTACATCCCAGCCCCACCTGCCCTGCTCATAGCAGGCCCTCCCACACCGAATAGCAATCAAGAAAATGCCCCCGAAGTCATGCCCATGGGGCAATCTAATGGAGTCAGTCCTGCAATTGAGTTCCTTCATCTCAAGTGAGTCAAGTTAACAACAAAATTTAGACATCAGAGCAACAAAATAATAGTGGATTTTGGATAACCAAGTGGTCATCCCTAAAAACATTATTTTTTTTACTCATCAGGTTGTATCTGTATAAGTATTCATTATATATACATACATACATATATATAATAATTAAAGAATAAAAGGCCAAAAATTTGAGAGGGAGGGAGTATGGAAGGGGATGCGTGGAGAAGAGGAAGGGGAAGTAATATAACTACAATTTTTAATTAAAATAAGCTTTTTAATGGGCCTTGTGCTATTTCATACATTTAATACATTATAATTTGTTCAGGTTTTTCTGTTTGTTAATAGGTAGTTTACATTTTAATTAAAGCAGGCTACCTGTTTGTGATTTGCCTTTTTCAAGAAAAAAATGAATAAATAACCTCATTGCCTAGGACTTTGTTACAGACACAAGATAAACCAGTTTGGGGTTGGTAAATGTTCAGGTCTCTGCATCTCAGCCTTTCCCCAAATACTTGCAAGTTAATGATTATCATACATAAAGTCAGTTAGAGAACCTGAAGATGAGCATCTCTAAGCATTTTCTCCCTTTTTGAAAATGTGTTTTATATATATATATATATATATTAAACATATTATATGTTTTCCTTTGCTCCTGAAAAGTTTCATGTCCACGCTAACTATGGAATGTGTGCTTTGGATCAGTTTTATGTTCTACTTTTGGGATCAACTCTCTCAACTTTTTCCATGAGGCCTTCTCTCACTGGGTCTTGGGGTCATCTTGCATATTTATGTAATGTGTGGAGCTTGAAACATTGAGAGGCCAATCCCTCATATGTCTCTCAAGCAAAGCCAATAGAATTCCTTCTAACCCAGGAACAGAGTACATTTACTGGGTTTCCCTTTGAGGCCTGCGCCTCATGGGGTGTTCCCCTCGACACCGCCACATTTTGGGGTAGGAGAGAACAAGTGTTTCCTGTCTTTGGCGTCTTTTTCATCTGGTCCTCACAAAAGTCCTAAGCTAGAGGCTTGGCAAGTTCACAGGATATACAGCGGAAAAACTCAAAATGCTGAATTTGGGGAGTAATGTCAGGAGACAAAGGCCAAACGACAATTAATCAATACATCTCAAAGACGATGAAAACCAAGACAAAACAAACAAACAAAAATGCTTCAAAGTTTCAAAAGCAAACAAAATACAGACCAAAATGTCTTTAGAGGTCTGAAAGCAACCAAATAAGCGAAACCAAACTGCCCAGGCCAAAATACTTTCAAAGCAAAGAAACAAATCAGATACCATAAACAAAGTACTTTAAAAAGCATATGACAGATATGAAAGGGTACAAAGCCTTTCAATCTTGAGGCTTAGGTGCCAAAAGACTTCGCTGAAGTTCTTAATAGGTTCACATTTCAGTGAGCAAGAACGCTGGTGACCATGGGGACCATTTTGTGAGACTTTTCAGAAAAGCTGGTGTGACCCATGCAAGCCCAGGCTCAGAGCATTCTGGTAATCACGCCTACTCATAGGTACCTATCTCATTTGCATCTCTGTAACATGTTGTCACAAGGACAGTCAGGATGGCTTGGTTCCTACTCCATGCTTCAATAAGAGTTTCTCTTACTTGCAAGGCGCCCAGGCAACACACAATGGAAACTCCCTGGAGTCTTTTCTTCACAGTATGCTTTTATTTTTTATATTTATTTATTTACTTATTTAGGCTTTTCTAGACAGGGTTCTCTGTGTAGCATCCCTGGCTGTCTTGGAACTAGCTCTTACAGGCCAGGCTAGACTCAAACTCACAGAGATCCACCTGTCTCTGCCTCCCGAGTGCTGGGATTAAAAGTGTGTGCCTCCACTGCCTGGCCCCACAGTATTTTTTCTATAGTCAAGAAGAATTCGGTTTTAAAAACCTAGGTCCTGACTTCAAGAAAAGTCTGCTATAAATGTAAGTGTTGGGTCCATTACGAATGACCATGGGTTCTTTTCCTGTCTTTGCACCTGAAATAATTGTTCCATGTTTACCTAGCAATTAGCAAATCACACACATGAATGTCAGAGAAAAATAAAGCATTAAATCCATCTAGGCAGATGGATACAGCTGGCGTCAAACAGCCACAATAGAGTCAAGATCCAGTGAGGAACCATGTTGGAAGCCTAAATGGGAACCCAACTGCTTGTGTTTGAAATGCTGCTCCCCCAGGAAGGTCAAATCTCTGACCTTTGTCTGATGTCTAAAGCTCATCCCTTTTGTTTCAGCTGGCGGGCTTCATCTACGCCTGTTACGTCGTGAAATGCATAACTGAAGAAGAGGACAGCTGTAAGTATGAAAGCCCCACTCTGTGTCTTTCAAGTTCAAAGCCTCCTTAGTGCTTCCTGCCCAGCCTTCCCGCTCTGAGATGATACCCCTCGCCACCCCAGCAGAGCAGGAAATAAGCCTTTGGTGCCTGTCATGCTAAGCTGGTCTTCACAAAAGCGTCAGCATATGAAAGGAAAAGAGAAGCTCTCATTTTGAAAACATGCTTTTCCCCTCTCATTGAAAGGATATTTCAAAAATCTGTTCTCAGAACAATTCTAGCAGAGAATACAGATGGGAGATTAGAGACAGAAGTGAACTCTAAATACAGTTAGCTTGGACATTTTCCTTCGTTACAGTTCAATTACTGTGTATTGCTAATCTGTTTCATTGAGAACTACAGATTTCAACAATCAATAATTTGTAATGGTTCTTAGAAGTCTCTCACCATTGAATTCCTAATGGAAATCAATTGCTATGACAATGATATGTTTGCCGTGATCTGAGATGGCGTGAGACATAAGATGCTCTGACGTGGTCTGATAAGGCACTGTATTGGCATGGCATGTTAAGATACAAAGTGATATGGCCCAATCTAATATGATAGGTATCTGATGAGATGACATCATCTAATATGTCATGATCTGGCACGGTGTGCAAAGAAATGACATGATATAATATGAGATAACAGATATATTATGATATGGCTCATGCTAAAGCATTTTGAGTAGTGGGGCAGGGTGTGGTTGGATATGCATAAAGTAAGGGGAAAGGAGGGGTCTGATGGATTCCTTGATGTCTATGCATGCATGAGTACATAGAAATGCCTCTTAAGGAAAGGAGAGCAGACACAACACACTGAGGGTAGACAGGTTGTTGGAGGTGTAAGCGAGTATATCCAGTAAGCACCCATCGTATGCTCAGACACCTTATTCAGAGACTACAGCAGACAACAGATACATGGATTGGTAAATGTACGGTCCTAACAGGCCATGTAATCAGCATCTTTCCAGAATCTCACTTTGAAAAAAATAGACTCCTAAAATGCTCGTGCCCATTTCACAAGATAAAAACAAGTAAATCTGACACTGAAGATTCAGAATGTGTGTTTATACACTTAAGTCCCTGAGAGTGGTCTAACTTTGGAAAATTATAAAGAAAATTATTTTGACCTTTAATTTTTATGAAAAACAAAAAGCGTCCTCTGAAAGCAAGCCTTAAAGAATTTGAGAGAGTTTTGATGTCTGGGCAACACTGGGGCTAGTATCATATCTTCTTGAAGCTACCTGCTTACCAAATTAGTGAAGTCTCCATCCCTAAGAGTACAGCCTAGGTTCTGTAACTTGGTGAGAACACACTGTACCAGTGAGGACAGGCTTTTGACTTCTGGGTGAATGGAGTAGGCAGGAGGCTGAAGTTGTACATCTCTGTGATCGGGGCTCCCAGACACGAATGTACCCAGTCAAAGTCAGAGGGAAGAAGCGTCGACTTCCAAGGAACCATGAACCAGGCAGGAGCAAGGACACAAGCTATGCTGAATGAAATGATAAGACATAGAGGATGGTATACTGCACCACAGAGGAGTGGGGGAGGGAGGGAGGGAGGGAG
>LOJH01037423.1:0-15273 GCA_001685095.1 Ellobius talpinus | reverse complement strand
TGGCCATTCTTACAGGTGTAAGAAGGAATCTCAGAGTTGTTTTGATTTGCATTTATCTGATGACTAAGGAAGTTGAGCATTTCCTTAAGTGTCTTTCAGCCATTTTGGATTCCTCTGTTGAGAGTTCTGTTTAGGTCTGTACTCCATTTTTTATTGGATCATTTGTTCTTTTGATGACCAATTTTTTGAGTTCTGTGTATATTTTGGAGATCAGACTTCTGTCTGATGTGGGGTGAGTGAAGATCTTTAAAAGATCATATAATATTCAGGGATTTAAACTAATCTCCCAAGATAATCAGGTGAGCTTCTGCTCCTGAGGTTCTTCAGTTCATGTGTTAGACAAAAATTACATTTATGTGAGAGTGGAGCCCATTGCTTTTCTAAGTGTGCACACAGTGGTTTGCTTGAGCCATTTGTTTTGTGTTTCCTGAGTTTTCTTCTATTGTTTTGCTTGGCCCATGTAAGATAAAGTTATACAACCAGGAATAATGATCATTACAAAGTCTGAAATCTAGCATTTTTCACCTGTACCAGTTGCTTATGAAAATAATCTGCTGCATATCACACTTCATGTTTTACACTTTAGCATAAAAACAGAAAACTTTCATGGAGATTTAACACATTAGAAACAGGTACTTAGCCACCAGGCCAATTCTTTTCAATTTGGAGGGCTAGTTTAATCTAACGGAGATTTTGGACAAGAGGTTCTCTGTGTTCTCTTGGGTTTCACATATGTATTCATATGAAGTTTCAAATGTCTCATTAGTCCAGAAGTAAAGAGACTCTTTGATTGCTCATCTTAAGTGTCAGACTGATTGTATCTGGTTTCGACAAAGAGGCAAGCTTCTTGAAAGGCTTTCAAATGTAATTTGATTAAAATATTAGCTGAGGAGAAAATGCTTGCCACATAGTAAGCAGCACTTTCCAGTAGCAGCTCCTATATAAAGAGGTCTGAAGGAAAAGCTGTGCTGACTCTTTTTCTTGCCTACTTTAGGCTTTCCATCCTTCTGGCAAGTGCATCCACTCTTTTACTGCAACTGATTTTTATCTTCCTTCACTGACTTCAGAACCCAGATTCTCTGCTTTTCCAATGGAGATTGAAGAAGAGGGGCACTCTTGAAATTCCCAGTGTAAACAGAGACTGTGCATGGGTTTCCCTGCTACCCCAACCTGAATAATCACACAGAAACTATATTAATTACAACACTGTATGGACAATGGCTTAGGCATATTCCTACTTAGCTCTTAAATTATCCCATTTCTATTAATCTATGTATCACCTTGAGGCTGTGGCCTACCGGTAATATGTCAGTGTCTTTCTTCTTTGGAAACTACATGGTGTCTCTCTGACTCTGCCTTTTTTCTCCTTCATTCAGTTTAATTTTCCCATATAGCTCTATTCTGCCTTGCCATAGGCCAAAACAATTTCTTTAAACCAATGGTAATAAAACATATTCATAGCATACAGGGAGAATCCCACATTAGTCAAGGCCCTTGGAAGTACATTAATACTTCTGGAGAAACCAGTTTGAGATTGAACAGCTACTGGGTTCTTAGCCTCTTTGTCATATAGAAAGACATGGATAGACTACCTAGCCACGATAATAGAAACATATCTACTGAATGGCCTTTGTTCCATACCCTTATTTTATCAGCTCTGTTCTTCCTCAGCCCAAAAACAAGTTCCAAGTGTCTTCTATTGCTAAACACAATTCATGAATATACTAGTTACCTGTCTATTGTTGTGATAAAACACAATAATTAAGGCAAGTAGGAAAAGAGCTATTTAGACTTGTGGTTCCAGAGGATAAGAGTAACCCATGGCAGGGCAGGGAAGTGGCAGACATGGCTGCAGGGGCAGCTGAGAGCTTACATTTTCCTGAAGCAAGAGGCAGTAAAGAAATCTGAAAATGAAGTGTGGCTCTGAGCCCTCAATTCACACCTCAAGTGACAGACTGCTGCAGGTGAGAATACACTTTTTAAAACCACTCAAAAGTGCTAACCACTCAGGACAAAGATTTCAGATAGCTTGTCCTATGGAGAACATTCTCATTCAAATCGCCCCACTGGGTGAAGGACAGGTCAAGATTAGAGGGCTGAAATAAATGCAAATTAGAAACCCTTTCAAGGAAAGAACCCACTCTACAGGCTTTCGCCCATCAACCTTTCCTCCCCTCTTTCATTTTCTGATATTCTGTCTGTATATTTATACAGATTGAACTATTTTCTTCTTCACTTAGTATCTTATTTTACCAAGGTAAATAGAAAGTTTGTGATATTAGTACGTGCCTCTGAGATCTATTAAGATATCATTTAGTCCTTATGAGAAATTTACTAGCACTAGCCCTGGAAGAACTGCTGGCCTTCTTCAGAAAGGAATGCCAGCAGTGGAAGAGAGTAGACAGACGATAATGCGAGTCAGCTGTGAATTACAGTAGTTTTGATAATTAAAATACTATTTTGTCACAGATCACACCTTTTAAATGAAGGAAAGATACCCTAAAAATGTTCTGGATTGCATTTCATGCCATTTATTTTATTTTTAGTGATTAGATAATATGCATCTAGTTTTCTCTTTTACTTAAATTCCAAAATGAATATTAGCCTGGTTTTTTATACAATAGTTGTAAGAATATATGTTAAATAAACTCACTAAGGGAAAACGCTTGTTATAGACAACAGGCAATTTCATTATCTAATTTACAGAATGCATAAGAGTTTCTATTTCCTACATAAAGCAATCAGGCATTTCCCCACTTTTAAATAAGCAATGCAATGACTTATTTAAAATATTAAACCAAGAAATTTCATTTGCTTCTTGTGCAAAATCAGCACAATTCTTGCTTTAAAGATGTACTTAAAGCATCTTATAAGAAATGCCATACATCTCAGCAGAAACACTTTTAAGGAAACACAAGAGCATTTCAGTTAACTCAAGCTAAAATTATTCATTCTCTGCAAAGTAATAATTAGGAGTTGCTTCATCCCTTTCTCCATATGATAACCTTTAGGAAGCCAAGATAACCCATTTGTGTGGTGATTTTAATTCCTGGAATCAATATGCTCTCATTAGTTTAGATATAATGGAAGTATCTGCCTGATGTTTTTCCTCCTCTCATATACCCAGAGATGTAAAGGTAGAATAGAAGCATGCATTCTCCACTATTATGTCCCTTACAGTACTTCTATATTTTTAGTAAATACTTTTTATGCACACTATAGATAAAGCAAGCGTTCTCTAACATATTTTATGAAAATGTAAACTCTAGATTTCTTAATTAAAATTGTTAATAATAAAACCACAAGTCTTTCTAGTATTCACAGCTCACACTCAGACCAAAGAAAGGGTAGTGGTTGGTATTATATTAGCTACAAGTACATGAGAACATGAGTAAATACATATATTTCAAATCCATATTTCTGTTTCTAGAATTTATACTAAAACAAGCAGGTAGAAATCATGAACACCAAAGGTTTTGATATGTAGTCCAGTTTAATTTGCTTTTGTAAATCCTTTAAACAGTCTATTATATGTACACATAGTCATAGAGAGATTTATCTTGTATTTTCATAGAAGGTTAAATATCCCAGGCTATCGTCAAAATAGAGTAATCTTTCTGCTTCAGCCTCTCCTCTGATAACCTTCTAGAATTATAGGCCTGTGACTTCAAGCCATTTATTATAAAAAACTGTGAATTATACTTTTATGTTCATGAATCAAAACTAAGGCAAAATGTATCAATAGCATCCCTACCCCATGCCTTGTGGTTGGGGTGGGAAGAACTCAACCAAATGAACCAATCAAGAAGGCCCCAGACAGTTGGGCACTGTAGTGATTTCTTTGTGATCAGGAAACACGCCCAGTCCAGTGTCATGGCAAACTGAGTGGTACAAGGAGACCCATATGCAGGTCTGGGCCTGTGTTCGCTCGACTCTAAGCAGAAAAACTTGGGTCCACCTAGAACCTTGTAGCACCAGCCTGATGGACACTATTAGAAGGAGCAGAGATGGTGAGCTAGCTGACCCTTTGACCAGCCAAGTGAGTCCTTCACTTCATTTGGGCAGCACAGCACAGCACAGCTGACCCTGTTGATGATAACATAGGTGAGCCCTACCCCTAAGATTGTGACTATGAGAGACCCAATTCCACCTCTCATCTGCCAGATGGCTGCATGGGTTGGGGAGAGATGCGATGCGTCTCCCCTGTCCCTTCCCATCAATGCCTATGGCCGGTGGGAGAACTGACTGTGTTGTAGTAAGAGCAAGGGAGCTGTCCCTGTCCCAATTCAGGTGCAACACTCTAGAGATCCAGCCGTGAATGTGCCGAAGGTGTGAGCATGGGGAAACTATCCCCAATTACTTGGCTGTCTTGTGGTGGCATGGGCAGGGGAGAGCTGCCACACCATCAATGCCTGAGACAGCTGGACAGCTATCCCTGTGGTCAAAAGAATGAGAGAGCTGTCCCTGACCACTGACAGCTGCAGCACTAGGGAGAGCATAACCTGCACTTTGTCTGAGCACACAATAGAGCTGACATTATTGACCTAAGGTGTGGGTTAACCAGCCCCAAAATTGTGAGCGAGGGAGAGCTATCTCCATCAGCCCTCTGTCCTGTGACAGCATGAGCAGGAGAAAGTTGCTATCCCCACCCATCAACACCTGGAGTGGGTGGGACAATTGGCTTTGAGGTCACAAGAGCAGGAGAGCTGTTGCTGCCCCCTCATCAGCTGCAACGCTAGGGAGAGCAGGTCCTGCACCTCACTGTCTTAATGGGATAGACCCAATCCCATTAGTGAAGGTGTGGGTGAGCTAGGCCCGAAATTGTAAGCATTAATGAGCTACCCCAGCTTCCTTGCCTGTCATGCAGTGGTGTGGGTGGGGGAGACATGCCCTCATTACTTCTCACTCCCTACTGCTTGCAACAGATGAGACAGATGAGTTTGTAGCTGGTAAGAGTTTTACCAGGGAAAAACCTCAGGAAAGTGCATGCTGCTCCTCGCCTAGACAGCACTGGTGTGGGACAATTGTCTATATTCTGTCAATTATATTTTAAATAAGTGCTGATTGGCCAGTAGCCAGGAAGGAAGTATAGGTGGGACAACCAGACAGGAAGTAGAGTTTGGTCAATGAGAACAGGAGAATTCTGGGAAGAGCGAAGCTCCCTCTGCAGTCCTGTCCAGACACAGAAGAAGCAAGATGTGACTATGCCGCTGAAAAAGGTACTGAGCCGGGTGGCTAACACAGATAAGAATAATGGGCTAATGTAAGTTATAAGAGTTAATAAGNAGTTTATGATTAATGTAGACCTCTGTGTGATTTCTTTGGGACTTAACAACTGTGAAAACCAGGCAGGACAAAACCACCAGTCAACACAGTATGGCAGAGCTGGTTGAGTAGTCAAAGTTAGGGTGACCCAGTCCCAAGGTTGTGAGCAAAGGAGAGCTCTGACATGTGGCATCATCGGCAGAGAAGAGATGCCCTCCCCACCCACCCCCAGTCCATCAATGCCTTTGACAGGTTGAGGAAACAGCCATAGAGTCACAGGAATGAGAGACTGTTCCTCATCTTCACCAGCTGCAGCACTCAGGAGAATGAACCCTGAACCTCACAGGGTCAACACAATAGAGCTTGCCTGATGGGTTAGCCTGATAAGAGAGAGTTCACCATGGTGGTGAGGAAAGGAGAGAATTGGCAGGCAGACCAACCATGCAGCATCCCAGACCCAGAACCAGGTTTATGATTTCACCCACCCAAACATCTAACCCATCTATGATCTGCTGAAGCACCTGATGGAGCCTGACCTGCAGACCCAGATCAAAAGCTGCAAGATTTCCACAGCAAAGAGCAACAACAGGATAGTCAAAAAGAGGCCCAGTGAGGGACCAGCGTTGATGGTGTAATAAAAACCAGTGTTCTTGAATCAAAGCAATGGCTCTTTAAGATGAACACTTGCAAGTAAAAATACACAGACAATGGGTTTACTGTGTGACATGTTGTATCACACTGTAGCTTCCATGATGAGATTTTTAATTTTTTCTCTTTTTTTCTTTCTTCTCTTAAATTTTAAAATAGGAAGCAGATGCAAAGGTACTGGGAAATGTATGGGAACAAGATCCATGATATAAAAGACACATAAAACAAACAAAGAGAAAAAATATTAACAGCCCCAAAATATAACTAAAAATTACAAGAGACCAAGTAAATTGTATGGCCAATGCTGACAAAGTGATTGCAAGAAGCAGAGGCATAAAGTCATGCATGCTCAGAGGGACATGTTGACAGTAGTTGTGCTGTGTGCTAGGACCCTAGGTGTCTTTTAACATCTTGTTTGTGCTCTCTGTGTTATATGTGTATTGGCTTCTGAAAGTTCTCCCATAGAAAGAGGTGGTAACAGTTTCCGCTTTACACAGAGGACAGTTACAATAAATTTGATGCATAGCCATCATCAAACATTTGTCTAGAGGTCTTAATATGGAAGATATTAAACTACAGTCATGAGCTCAGGCTTTCATTTTTAATCCATGAATGATTAATGCTAGTGGAAACAGGGTACCTAAATTAAAGATATAATGCTCTCTCCCTCACTCTCTCTCTTTTCTCAGTCTTCCTATCTGTCTGTCTCTCATAAACATGCATATACAATACACAGATATATAAACCTGCACACATACATATACATAGACATATACACTACCAAATGAATGTTATCCCATAAAAGAAGTTATATAAAACCTACAAGTTACTATAACCCTCTAACTCTTATGTTAGATCTCCTACCCAGCAGCTGTTGCAGCTGAGTCAATTTGTCTCTGATAGTGCATAGCATCATTTATAGACCATATCTGGATATGTTGTGTGTGTGTGTGTGTGTGCATGGTCATGCATAAATGAATCGATTGTCACTCTGTTTTCTGCTCACAGAATAAAAAGTTCTTTAAAATTTTATCAATAAAGTTTATTCTCAGTAATTTACATGGAAATTGCCTTTTCAGCAATCCCTGAAGCCTACAGTTGATCTCAAGACTTTTGTCACAGGGAATTGAATTAATTTGGAGTGCATTACCATCGTATTATCATTTACAAGTTTCTACAACTAAATTAAGTCATTATTAATTCTAGTATATATTTGTTTCTCTTAATTGTGTGACTTTCTGAATTTCATTCCCTAATGAAATTATATGTATATGTAATAATATGTAAAGGAATATATATATAAAAATAATATGTAAAGGAATATATAATATTGAGGTTTTTGGGGCAGCTACTAAGGCCTTTTGGGTTAGTTTTCTTTAATGCACTAGTTTGATCTGATACAGTTACAGAGATGATGACATAGACAATATGTAAGTATGACTGTGTACCAATAAAACTTTATTTGTAGACTTGTAGCAAGCTGTTCTGCATCTATGGAGTAAAGATTGCTGAACCAACCTAGGCTCTGCTTTCAACTGCCTATTGATAACATTTGATTATGATTTATTCTGAGTTAAATTATTGATGAATTAATAATTTTTGAGTAAGTTAAATAATTAATTAATTTTATAAGAAAATATAAGCTTTAGAATGTGGAGGCAATTGTTAAAGTTTCATGTAAACATGAATTTTAATTGCAATTCTCTTTTATTTAGTAAAGGTTAAAATGACATGATTTGCTAAAGACATTTTTCCTTCTAAAAGTTAATCCCAGTCCATCTCATGCATAGTTAGTTCAAAAGATGAATGTTTGACACTTTGCATGGGTCAAAATATTATTTTATTTTTAAATCTTATAGCCATGTGCTGTATATAAATAGTGTTCTTAACTTCATGAATGAATTACAATTCAGTGAAGTAATTTAAAGATAGAATAATAAAAAAATTCTGAATCTGCACTACACATAATTTCAAGTATGTATTATTGGCTAAGATTCAGCTTCAGTTCAAGTATGGCTGTGTCCACTGATCGGCATATGAAATGTGCATACTGACACTGTTACATAAATAATCATAGACTTGAATGCATCACACATTATATTAATTAAAGGAGTTTCAAAATATTTTGATCTTTATATCATTTCTGTTCATTCAATAGCTGATTAAGTAATTTTATGAACAATTTACATTGTAATTTTTCCCTAGCTTTACAAATGTACACATATTTTACTTATGTATGTGTTTTTCCCTGGATCTATGGTTGGAAGCTTCTTCATACTTCTTTACAGAAAATGATTCTTTTGCTTTACTTCATGAAATTAGTTTCTTAGAATCCATATAGTATCCCAAACCTTTCTTTGCTTTAAATGTCATCTAAATATTTCACCTAGTTTGTATTCCCAGGTAAGTTATCTATGAATTGGTGACAGTGTAAAATTCATGCTAGAAATCATGCCCTCTCATTCTACTTAATTGCTGTGCAGTAAACCTCTACTTTGGTGACATTTTATATTAAATGAAATTTAAGGATTATGCCCTGAAAGAGCAAAATGTTACTACAATAGTTCTGACTTTAGAAAATACAGTATAATGAGCTCTCATATTAACATTGACACTTGTTTATTTATTCATTCCATATAATTACTGAGGTCCCTCTTGTGGCTGGGCACGATATCTGAATCTACTCTTACATGGTAACATGGAAAAGTCAGGGAAGGAAATTTTCATGTGATGAAATGGAAAGAAGAAAGACTTCATTTAGCAGAGAGTGTCAGTTACAGCTTTCTAGATGCAAGGTGCTAGATGATTTTTTTTAAATTTCTTCTTCTGATACAGTCGATTTACTTGTTCGGAGGAATGAAAACTGGAGAAGGATGAACGGCAGTGATGGGGATAGCAAAACAGGCTAGATAAAAGCAAGGCATTCCAGTTCTTCATTGAGAAGAGAAATGGGTCTCTGAGGAAACCCTGACAGGAAAATTTACAGTAAGTCCTGCAGAAGAACGGGGCAGAAAATCAGGGGAGGGACATGTCCAAATGACCTGGGAGTAGAAGAAAACTTATTCTGGCAGGGGTGTGGACAGGTGTAGAAATATGTTTGTCACAGGGTTGAAGTATTCCAGTCCTGTGATCATCACACATCCATCATTCTTAGTTTCCACTGAGTCAGATAAATCTGCCTGGAGATCAGGAGAAGTTGCGTCATGTCATCTTTGCTTCATAATGTTGTTTCTAATCCCTGAGAACTGAAGGCAAACTAGCTCGTCTCATGCTCCCTTGTGCCAGTTTGGATTTCCCTAGACAGGGACCCTACAATGTATTACTGTAGCAATTGATTGTAAACATATGCTCTGTGGCGGTCTATTATTCTAGCAGACAGTTGTATGAGATTAAAGACAAAACATACACCAGGAGAAGCATAATGAAGAAAGTTTTCAATGTTGAGAGTACCAGTTTTCATTGGTGATCATTGGTGTTTACTTAGTACGAGGTATAGAAGACAGTATAGATCCTAACACTTCGTCTTATCTTACCCAAAATGTGAGGTAGTTAGAACTATCAGCTGCCATATATAATACATGGTCTTCCGGTCACTGAGGAGTGATATCACGGAGTGTTAACATTCCAATGCTTCTACCTGGCCACAGACATACACAGAGACTGTTCTATGTTTTTAGAATGCCCACAGGAAAAAGGTAGTTGTTCCAAAAGGAGGCTGAACGTGCACAGAAGATACTGAGTCTAAGGAGATGTAGTTGGTACATCAGCATTATATACAGTAGTTTAGCTATTCCAACAGTGGAGTCATGTTTTCTATCACGTTTCAGCATGTCAGTAAAAGTTCTACAATTGTCTAGTCTATTGGAATCAGTGTTCATTAAGCACTGTCTCTATTTTTTGGTGGACACAGGTGCTTGATAAAAGAAGTCAGCTCCATCTATGCAAAGTAAAAAACAGCTTTGTTCACATTTCATAGAGACATTAGCCCAATACTGTGAGCAAGACACAAAATTCAAGTACATGGGTCTTTTAAGAGAAGCTTCCAAACTGAATAGTAGCCATCAGACTTGATACTTGTTTGTTAGTATTTTCTCACCTGGAATAGGAGTCATAAGTAACTGGGTACACTGTGAATATTTAGGGATATATCTTGTGTTAAAAGCAACAAACAAATTCCAGTGTAAATGCAATTCAGTGAG
This sequence comes from Ellobius talpinus, assembly GCA_001685095.1. NCBI lineage: Eukaryota > Metazoa > Chordata > Mammalia > Rodentia > Cricetidae > Ellobius > Ellobius talpinus. The sequence continues at coordinate 5,161 of LOJH01037423.1, read as the reverse complement.
AATTTGAGCCACATCTAGGTTTAGGGAGTAGTCAGCTTGGCATTACTGTATGCCAGGTATTGTGACCAAGTACACACTTCAGTCCCCTTTATTCTCACCAGGTTGAAAGACATAGTAGGCTGAGTACAGATCTGGTAGCTCTAAGTACTGCCAGTGTTGAGTTTGCTCTGCACACACTCTTAGTTTGGGAATAAGTGTAAGTCATTATTGAGAAATAAGTGATAATATGAAGTCTTAGTTTATCTGTCCATGAGGGCCCAGGAAAAGAAGGAATTAATAATGTCAGTCGTAATCCTACAGAATTTTTTGTTGCTATGATTTTATTAGAAACTTATTGAGAAATAGAATTTCAGAGCAGTTGTGACCTTAAATAACACTCATTTAAAATAGGCCACCATGCATTGCAGAATCCAAAAAGAAAATGCAGAGACTGAAACAACCTTAATCTAGTTTTAATTATTTTTGACAGAAGAAAAAATGACAATGAAATCTACCTTCATTTATTCTGTTCTAATAGTTTACACAAAGTTTGAGGAAGGGCATTTTACAGGGTTTTGCTTTTAGGGAGTGGAACACTAAAATCTGTTATTTTTATATTTTATTTTCATGCTTCTGGGGTTTGTGATAGAACTTTAATGTTCATGATTCTATTTCGCCGGATTAAATATTAAACAATATCACTAGCTAGATATGCTACATTTACTTTCCAAGTAATTGGGTCGTGGACAAACCTGCTGCTACTGTTCATTAGCTTGTAGCTTCATAAGATTCTAACTCTATTTTGCTTTTGCAACAGTGTAGTTTGAAATTTTTCCATAAAGTTGAGAGTAGCTGAAATTGAGAGTAGATGTCCTTACACTGCCTTTGAGAAAATGGTATAAAGTCATTATGGCATACAAGGACAATAAGAGCTGCCAGTCTTTAAAATAGATCAGATATGGTATCCTTAGATATTTAACATGGCTTTCACTTTTGAAAATTATCTCACTGTCTTATTGATAAAATGATAGATAGATGTTTAATAAAAAAGATTTAAAAAATTGAAGAGAGCAGCATCAGGCAGTTCAGGTCAGTGATTGTTATTGTTAATACTTTTCTACAGGCATAGGCAGATTGGGTTGGTAATTATTTTGTAAATATAAATCTTGTTCTACTTTCCTCTTCATGTTGTTTTATGAACCATTCTGTTTTTAAAGTTCAGCAAAAGTAAATTTTATAATGCATGCCTACTCTTTATCTTAATGGATGTTTTATGATATAATCATCTGTTGCTGGATATCTGGATTGCTTCCAAATGTTTGGTGCCATAAATAATGGCATTATATGGTCTCTTCACATAAATCTTTGTCCTCATTTCTGATAATTTCTTTATGAGAGATTCTCAGAAATGGAATTGCTAGGTCAATGAAAGTGAATATAGTTAAAGCTTTGATATTTTTCCAAATATGCTTTCAAAATGACTTTACAGATTTGTATACCCAATATGAGTTTAGAGCTGACCTTTCTCATAATACTCCATAATATTTGCATGTTTAAATACATTAAGTAATTGCTCATTACCAGGCTAATATTTAATAAATAGCTTACCATCACAAGACAAAAAATATGCATTTCATTAAAAGTAAAATTGATGCATATTATGTTGCTACATTAAACATATTGATAATATGCAATTAAACAAAGTACATGTTATGATATATACTCCATCACTGCAAATATATGCACATACAAATTACATAAAAAGCTTGATGTTCAATAAAATAAAGCCTAACACTAATGAGATACCACAGTAACTGATAGTTGACTCTGTAGTTAATAGCAGCATAATATTGAGGCCTTAAAATCTATTATTAAATTTTTTTAATAGCTGTGTAATGAGTTTCCTAACTTGGAGAACTAATATAAAATGGTCTTGTAGTCATGTAAGATGCTATTATGGTTCTGGAACTTATTGTGAACTCAGTTATCTAGTTTCAAATCTGCAATAAAAATTAAGTTACAAGTAAATCCCTTAATCCTTAAATTTTGCAAAACAACTATGTATTTTTGTGACAGAGTAATACAAAAATCTGCATTTAAGGGAAACTATAGTGAGTAAACATTTGAAGACTTATTATTAAAGAAATAACCAGGATCCAAAAATAGAATATATAGATACACAATAAATGCACGCCTCTCTTTGTCTCTTTCTCTCTTTTTACACACATACACACACACAAACTTACACGTGGGCACACAAATGCATTGAGACACAAAAGGAAATTTTTTAATAAGTCTTAATTAGCAAATTAAAATATAAGCATAGAATAAAATTTGTCCAACAAAAGCTGATGATGAAGAATTGAGGATGTTTCTACATCACAGGGCTGAGCATTTTGTAATTGACTCTTGTACAAAATGTTTATTTTAAAAAACTTATTCACCTTGATATGAATTAAATATACATTATTATAAAGAGCTGTGACTCATTTACATATATTTCTGGGATTTCCCTTTTCTTATACACTCAGTGAATAGAACATTTTCCATTGACACTGCATGTTGAAATTTATTTTATCCATGCTTTGTTATACAGACATAATATCAGCACTCAAAATATTTAGGTAAGTAATTCTGTAATTTGAGAGCAGATATTGGCTCATGATGTCCTAAGTTGTAGACCAGCCTTTGTTACACACCAAGACCTTGTGCTTTTCTTATTTTAAAAATATGCTTTAATTGAGATGACATCACATTCCCTTTTTACCTTCCTTCCTCCTTCCAAGCCCTCCCAGGTACCTCTCTTGATCCCTTTTCTTATGCTCGTTTTTTAAGTTTGTAGCATCTTTAACTTTTATTATTGTCATATCATACACAAAATGAATATATGTATATTCAAATATCTATCTATTAAATAACTTACCAAATCAATTTTTGTTAGCGGTGCATATATGATTTCAAGGCTGATGATACTACATTGGACTACCAGTACAGAGGCTCATACCCAGGAGAGGCAATTCCCCTTTGCCCAACAGCCATATGCTGCCTACTGCTCTTTGTCTAGAATTTTAATATAAATTTCTACCTATTTACATTAAAACATTCATTGAAATGATCATTTTCTGTTCTTGTTTATGCAGCTATTTCTAGGAGACCGTGGTTTCACAACAGCTTAGTCATGTTTCTGTGATGTTCCCTGAGCTATATGTATATTTATATAATGGGTCTTGGCTCTCCATGAAATGTTGATATCTTCATTGTGTCCATAATAATTTTCCTGTGATGTTCTCCATTTACTGTAAAAAGAGGCCTATTTAATGTGTAGTGACTCTTACGTATCTCTGGGTATAAGGATAAGATTTGTAATGCTATAAAGAATTATCTACCTCTTTACAAATTAAATATAATCTTTACAATATGGTCATTGTAGGCTATATAATCCTTTTAAAAAAAACTGAACAGTAAGTCTACTGTTTAATCCAGCTGTAACACTTCTTGGCATATTCCAGAGAAGCCCATGTCCTACCCCACACATACTGTTCAACAATGCTTTTTCAACCTATTCACAACAGGCAAAAAATGAAAATGCCCTAAACGTCCTTTTTAACAGCTGAATTGATGAGCAATGTGTGCAACGTATACACAATGAAATACTATTCAACTGTAAAAAAATAAAGTATAACATTTTCAGCTAAATGTTTGGACCTAAAAAAGATGATATTGAGTGAGTTAACTCTGACTCCGAAAGATGAAGGCCACATACTCTCTCTCATCTGTGATTCCTAACTCCAAATCCTCAGATGTGAGTATTCAACATGGAGTAACCACAGAAACAAGGAAAGCACAGAAATCTGGAGTGCGTGTGTGTGTGTGTGTGTGTGTGTGTGTGTGTGTGCACGTGTACATGTGTGGTGTACTTAGGAGCAGAGTAGAAGGATACATGCCATGAGGAGTTTGGGGAAAAATAAAAGAATGAAGATCCGACTGGAAAGGAGCCAGATTTTTAAAAGAAGGTGAAGGCTGGGGGTGGAGGTTCAAAGTAATACCAAGGTTGTTTGATAAAGCCTCACAGAATCAAATTATTTTATATTTTCCTAAAATTGCGCTTTGCATGATACCTCCAATAAAACCTTTGTCTTTAATTTCCTGTGTAGACTTAAATTTATTGAAAAGTTCATCCTATATGCAATTTGCATTTCTCCTCCTCCAACTGATTATGTAACGCTTCAGGCTTTTGCACTAGCCTTGGATACACACACACACACACACACACACACACAGTGTCATTTCTGTGAACCTATCTTGGATTTCATTGACAAAACTAAAGAGGCGATGTTAAAGTTAGAGACTCAGCATGATACTCACGAATAGTCTGCCTCGCACACACCAGGGCTGATGTGCCTACCTTCACTACATGTGCCACGAGAAGCATTGTCCTCTGGATATTTAGATTTTATCCAGATCTGTCTGTACAGGCACATGGTGATTCTGTGCTGCTTGATACAGTCCTCTGCAGATCCTTGTTACTGTAGATGCACTAAGTTTCGTAGTCAAAAGGAGGAGCTAAAGTTGATGCACTTTTCTTTTTCTAGCAAAATGTGTTTGACACAGTCTGCTTATTTTAAAGATAAAGATATCTTCAAACTCCCACTCCAGCCAGATTCCCAGAGTTCTTTCTGTTTGTTTCTCATGTTTTACGCAGGTAACTTTTGAAACGATACTATTCCAAAGCTGGTCATGAAACATCTTTCCCTCTTATTTTGAGGGAATTAAGAATGGTTAATATTTCTAATTAAACTTATAGAAGGATAACTTCTTCCTTCATATAAATATAATAAAATTAATTGATAACCCAAAAGTATAACATGCATTCAATTAGAAAATGATTTTTATTATAGAAATCAAAATTTGGTTCTTGGCAATAATGCTAATCGATTATAACTGTTCTTCTCATCCAATCTAATTTTCGATGGCTCTCATATTATTTTCAGAAAGTAGGTTTACAAAATTATTTACAAATTCTTAAGGTTAAAGAAATGGCTTTACGCCCAGCTTGCATTCAGGCACCTCCGCCCTTCCCTTCTTTGGGGGCCATTGATCCCCAGCTCAGCCTGTTTGGGCACTGGGCCCGGGCAGCAGGAGTCCCTTTGTTTCTATAGCCTGCCAGCAGCAGCAAGGTCCC
>LOJH01037421.1:0-20959 GCA_001685095.1 Ellobius talpinus | reverse complement strand
AAGGAAGGAAGGAAGGAAGGAAGGAAGGAAGGAAGGAAGGAAGGAAGGAAATGTGGTGTGCATGACAGCTTCTCAGAAGCTCTGTAATAGAGAGCTGGCCCTTGTCCTCAGTGTTTTTCGTCCTCCACTCTTCTTCCTGGAGGATGAACCTCAGCTTAGCTGTTGGAATTCAGGGAGGCTTCCTGGAAACATCTAAATAAGTTCAGTGGACTGGGGGGAGGGAAGGAAGAAGAGAGACAGAGAGGAGGACAGACTAACTTTAAATACTGTAGGACTGCCAGCCCACAGCTCTCCATCTAGCCCGCATCTCCATTCATGGAAGTAAAAACATTCAGAGAACAATACATTATTCTGAGTTTTCTGTAAATGTGTGACTAAACAAAATCCCAGTGGCCATGGGACCTTTTCCCACCCCCTCCTATGCCAATGCGACCCACACTTAAAAGATTTCATTGGCCAGGTGATGGTGGCACACGCAGAGGTAGGTGGATCTCTGTGAGTTCAAGGTCATCCTGGTCTACAAGAGTTAGTTTCAAGACAGGCTCCAAAGCTACAGAGAAACCCTGACTCAGAAAAACAAACAAACAAACAAACAAACAATTTCTTTGTATTTCATCTTTTCAACTGCCTGGATTGATAACATGAATAAATCCCCATTATGCCTCTTCAAGTCGATTGAACACAACTTTGCAATGTTTTAACACTAATGTTTAAATTTCAATAGCAGTGTATACTCTTCTGAATTTTAAGTTGTAGTAATAAAGTTGATTGTAAAATAGCATGAGAATAACTCTAAGTCCATTTCACCATGCTGTAATCAGTGCTCAGGAGCGCTCTGTAATAAAAGGCCAATAAAAATTGGGACTTAAGAGACACTCTCCTTGGAAGGGATATTAGAGGAAACACATATTTTAATAAAATAATAATAATGATGATAATGATAATTAAGGAAACTGGTACAACACTACCTACTCTATAGCCAGGACCCTGGAAGCCTTCTCCTTCGCAGAAGCAGCTTTTGATTAACTAAGAGAGCTGGATACCCACATAAGATGTTGTTCCCACACAAGAAGGTGACCTCACAAGGTTCTCACAGAAAGCCATCCTCAGCAATGGTACGAAAAGAGTCACTTCTTCAAATCCTAGAGATATCAGCAGATCTTCCCTTCCCCCAGGGGTTCAGGAGAGGGTCTCTTTCTTGCCTTTTCCAAGCAGTAGCCTTCCAGGCTATCCTTGGTTCCTAGTCATCTTTCACCATTTTCAAACCCAGCAATGGAGCATCTTCCTCTTGTGAGGTCGCTTCCATCATACCTAAGGAAGACAAGATGACCTTCTCTTGCCACTATCCTGAACTTGAGCACATCTGCAGTCTCTCTTGCCATGCAAGTGGACACTTACAGACTCCAGAAACAAAGTGTCTTTGGGAACCATGGTTCAGTTTGCCATTCCCTCCACAGCACCTGACCCACGAATAAAGATGACTGGAATCCAACAGAATCTGCCACTAAGAACCAAAGTCTCCACATGAGACAGGACAGTAAATTATCTTAACCCAGCTCACGCTTCTGATACACAGGATCATGAGATATAGTAAAATGTTGGCTGTTGTAAGCAGGGGTGACTTGTAACACAGCCGACTGAAACAAGTGTGCTTGGGTCTGGGTTATCTATTCCATTCTCTACATACAGGTTAGGCTTGTGAGAGAGAAGCATTTGTTTTTGTGTTGGCTGTCAGGCCAAGACTCTCAGAGAACTGCTCCAGCTTCTTCCATCAGAACTGCTTAAAGAAAAGACACTCAGGGAAGACATTGGAGCTACTACCATTGAATTGAATTGGCTCTGAGTAGGCAAAAACACTCGGGAACAGTTTGCCCCCCTTTCTCTCCAGACTTTCCACCCTCTGCTTTTCTCCAGGTGTCTCCTCAAAACCTGAAGGAAAGATTTGCTTTCAGGGTGGAGTGGGGATCATGAGTCTGACAAGAAGGAAGTTAGCCCCTTCTTCTCCTCTCTCCAGCCTCCACTTTATGGACAGGAAGGACTTGACCATATACACACCTGCCCACCAGTCACCTCAACAGTGGTTCTTCCCACCGGTAACCCCACTGGTTGTCTTGATGGTCTTTGCCCTTACTCTGTCACCATGGGAACAAGATGTGCTCTCTGATTTCATTGTTTGGGAGACTGATGTTGATCCCAAAACATACTGTGTTAATAAACGCTCCTAGACAATTGAAAGCACTCAAGGGTCCGTTTAAAACTACAAAGGGCTTTCCAGATGAAATGTCACTTGTTTACTGGGGCTTGACTGGAGACATTTCATTTCCTGGAATGCACACTTCAATTCTTCATGAGCACAGGCCACTCGTTTTGTTAGAGAGACACAAGTCCCTGGGAGTGGAGGAAGAAGGGACACTAGCATGGAAGGATGTCATCGCAGCCTAACTCAGGACATTGTAGGAATCCAGTGCCCATTGCCCTCTGTGCTGGAGCCCCAAACCATCCTCTAGGCCTCTTCAGACTCTCAGTTGATTAAGGTCATAAGGTCAGTTGATCAGTTGATAAAAGTATTTGCATATTATTAGGTAGTTTTGGAAAAACTCCCTCAAAATGGTGGATATAATAGGACTTGTGGAGGGGCTGAAAATTTGGGGATGGGCATGTGAAAGCACTCTTTGTGGAATGAAGAAATGGGGACACCCCCACCCCAGCTCAGCACTGCAGACTTATGCAAGATCATGTTGCACATCTTTGGCCCTAAACCCATGTCTTGTTTCAACGTGAAAGATTAGAACCAGAGCAGAAAATCATCTTGATTGGTGACTTTTAGTAATGTCTATCCTTATCAGAGGAGTCCAGAGTGGGGGACAAATAACTTCCTGTCGTCTCTCTCCTTTAGACTTGCCTCGATTTTGCCTGAAGCAAAATTTTTATTTGCTTGTTTGTGGATCTTGGAGATTGCTTTGGAGGGGCAGTGTTATTTATTATTATTTGAGGGGTTTGTTTTTTTTTTATTTTAATCAGGGTCTGATTGTGTTGTCCTGGTTGGCCTGGAGTGCTCTATATAGACTAGGTGTGCCTCGAACTCAGAGATCTGGATGCTCTTTCAGGGCTAAGAGTCAAAGAAGAGCTCTACATGTGGACAATATTAGGATAGCCCTTCATCTTCCTTTCTCTAGGGCTAAGGTAGTCATAGGATATTGAGTTTGTAGTTGCAAAATGGAAAGCTCCTTGAAACTGGGACTAGTTTTGTCCAGTCCTGCAAGGCTAGTATGATGGGTAGAAAATGGAAAACGAATAGCAAGCATGGAACTGCAGCTGTGAGACACGCACAGAATGAGACCAGAGAGCAGGAGGAAGCACCGATAATTGGAACAGCTTCCCAAAAAAAGGCACCAAAGCTGATATTAAAACAATCAGTAGCAATCGTGAATAATACAAGAGATAAAGCATCATAGGAGAACTTATAAACACTTGCTGAAATTTGATGCCCAGCCCGTGGAAGCAGTGCCGATGATTTCAGTAATTCTGTGTTGCTCCTCAAGGATAATGGACAGCCATTGCAAGATTTAATAAGGAGAAGAAAGCTCACGTGCCACAGGCCTCACTGCCAAGTTGTCTGTCTGTTGTGAGAGTGTTAACTCTACTCCACACTGGCTTCTAACCAAAATCCCTTTCAGACACAGAGGACCAAGCCACTCTTTCTGTCATCCACACACTCAAATCTGCATGGAAATCAGCCAGTCTTCAATAGCTAGTGATGGGCACATGTAAGCAATCCCCACACACTTTCACGGCTATTTGAGAATGCCCTGGAATCTAGTCACACACCCCAGCCATGAGAAAAGGGCTGGTGTCCCCCGTAGCCATGTTTACTCAGCTTTCTAGAACTCTCTGTGATTCTTTTGTCTTCATCCTTTCGAGGTATGTCAATCTGATGGAGACATGAGTTCCTAAACTGTCATTTCTTAAACTGGGAAGCCAGAATCACAGCGTCATCTGGCAACGAATCAGAAAAGCCAGCTTTCTGGTCCTACCCAGACCTACTGAATTAGAACCTCTTGAGTGGGGGCTGGGCACTCATGGGATTCTGCCACACAGGGCCCTGGAGCCACGCTAGGGTCTCTCCCCATCTCACCAGACCATGAGAAGTAGCCTGGTGTGGGGGCACAGATCTGTTAAGTCAGAGAAAGGTAGAAGTAAAAAGATCAAGAGTTCGAGGTCAGCCTTGGCTATTGTGAGAATTTGAGGCCAATCTTGGCTATCTAAGACCCTGTCCGGGAGGGCAATGAAGAGAGAAACAAAGACAAAAACAAACAACAACAACAACCAAAAGCTGACCTCTCAAGTATTCCAAATCCAGACTCCTCTTTGTCTCTTTGACCCTTTCTGCTCGTGTGTGGGCAGACTTGCACATTGGTCTCACTCCAAGTCAGATAACCACCCAGCTTACCAGCCTTCTCAAGTGACTGAGATTCTGTGTTTAATCTATTAACAGTAGCCCACATTCCCTTTGTCCCTTGAACCCACATTCTCCCTGCCTCTCCCATTCAATGTCAAGTTAGTGATTGCCTCCCCAATGTATCCACAGATTGCTAAAATGCATCCTGACAAGCCACATCATCTCTAGGCAGGAGTTGGCCCCAGAGTATCTTCTTCTTCCTTCCCTTTCTCCCTCTTTCCTTCCTTTCTTCCTCACTCCTTCCTTTTATCCCTTTTTTCCTTGGTCCCTTCTGTCTTCCCCCTTCTCCTCTCTTCCTTCCTTCCCTCCCATCTTCCTTCCTCACTTTCCACCTTTTTTTCTACCCCTCCCCTTCTCAATCCTTCCTTCACCTCTTTCTTCTTGCTCCGCACCATCTCCCCCACCCTGTCTCGGCTGCCTCCCAACTGGACTGTCCTGAGCAGTTTCCATCCTCAGGTACAGCCCATTCTATGAACTTCTGGAGGAACACTTGCCATAAATAGAGCTGTACTGATGATTGTGCCCAGCCAGGGCCCTCAGCTGTCATTCAGAGCCACTGTGGAGTGTGTTAAAATGCATGCTTCCAGACCAAAGAGTGGGGGTCCTAACTCCTCCTGCGGACAGTCTTTTAAATATCTGTGGACAATTATCACCACCTTCCTCGGCTTCTTTTCACCAATCCATAAATCAAAACCATCGCTCTTCTCTTGGTGTTTTATATGTACATAGCCCCTGTCCTGCTCTTCAGTGACTCGGTTTCTTCATTGTCTCTTTTCAAATGTCTGGCTTAAATCATTGCCAGGGCTGAGCATCTGCACATTACTTGGCCTCAGTACACCTCCAGTTGTCTCCATATAGCATATTACTTGAGGAAGGGGGCTTTTTCCCCACTAGGGCAAATCATTGTTTGGGGATGCGCCAAATTCTTGCCTTAAGATCACCACCATCACCATAGTTTTTAAAGGAACCTCGGAAAACAAACACATACAGTGGTTTTACTCCAAATACTCAGATTTTCAGACTGCGGGAGCCCTCTGAAGGAGGCTGGGGCTTGTGAAACTCTCTGGTCATTCTTTTGATCAACCATCTCTAAGGTACCACTGACCTTGTTTTTTGTTTTGTTTTGTTTTGTTTTAAGAGAGAGAGAAAGAGAAAGAGAAAGAGAGAGAAAGAGAAGGAAGGAAGGAAAGAAGGAAGGAGAAGAAAGAAAGAAAAGAAAGAAAGAANGAAGGAAGGAAGGAAGGAAGGAAGGAAAGGAAGGAAGGAAGGAAGGAAGGAAAATCTTTGGCACTGAACTGTGAAAATGTTTCTGTCTCAATTAACCAATCAATTAATTAATCATGCAGACTGTCTTTAGTATATGAGGAGGAAATGATTAGACTAATTCCTTTTTGTTCCATATCCCCAGAATTAGAGAGCGTTCCAAACCCCGTAGTATTTTAATGCATAATTTTAAGTACAAATATAAATAGGCCAACAGTAATCATACATTTTACTTCATTCAAGTAGAGTATCATGGGAAAATATCTTTTCAAAGGTTTGAAACTCTTTGGCTAGATGAGTGTATACCTCAACGAAAGAGAAAAGGATACTCTGTGGTTCTTTCCTACAGCTGACCCTTGGGACTTTCACTGGAAATCAGTTTTTTACATTGTTTTTGTTGAGCTATATGTTTTTCTTCACTCCCATCCCCTTTTCTTCTCTCCCCTTCTACCCTCTCCGAAGGACCCCATGCTCCCAATTTACTCAGGAGGTCTTGTCTTTTTCTACTTTCCATGTAGTTTAGATCCATGTATGTCTCTCTTAGGGTCCTCACTGTTGTCTAGATTCTCTGGTATTATGAATTGTAGGCTGGTTTTTCTCTGCTTTTTGTCTAAAAGTCACTTATGAGTAAGTACATATGTTATTTGCCTTTCTGGATCTGGGATACCTCACTCAATATGTTTTCTAGATCCATTCATTTGCTTGCGAATTTCAAGGTGTCATTATTTTTTTCTGCTGAGTAATACTCCATTGTGAAAATGTACCACATTTTCCTTACCCATTCTTCAGTCAAGGGGAATTTAGGTGGTTTCCAGGTTCTGGCTATGACAAATAAAGATGATATGATTATAGTTGAGCACATGTCCTTGTGGTGTGATTGAGCATCCTTTGGGTATATACCCAAAAGTGGTATTGCTGGGTCTTGACCTCCTGAAACTGAGAAGCTTCTATAAAGCAAAGGACACAGTCAACAAGACAAAATAGTAGCCTACAGAATGGGAAAAGAGCTTCACCACCTCCACATTGGGCAGAGGGCTGATCTCCAAAATATACAAAGAACCCAAGAAATTGGTTATCAAAAGAACAAATAATCCAATAAAAAATGGGGGGATGCAGACCTAAACTCTCAACAGATAAATCTAAAATGGCTGAAAGACACTTAAGGAAATGCTCAANATCACTGATGACAACTTATGCTGGAGAGGATGTGGGGTAAAGGGAACACTTCTGTGTTGCTGGTGGGAGTGCAAACCAGTACAGCTACTTTGGATATATCAGTATGGCAATTTCTGAGAAAATTTGGAAATCATTTTTAAAAACATATCCATAACATAGAGGCCCATTTCCCACCTCTTTTCTTACCCAAAACAATCATATATCCTAAAGGTGGTACAAAAGAACACTAAAAGGTGGAAGGCCAGGCAGTGGTGGCAAGCACCTTTAATCCCAGCACTCGGGAGGCAGAGGCAGGCTGATCACTGTGAGTCCAAGGCCAGCCTGGTCTACAGAGCAAGTTCCAGGACTGGATCCATAGCTACTGGTAAACCCTGTCTCAAAACAAGGAAAAAATGGTCATAAAAGGTGGAAAAAATGACAGTTCTGTGATTTGGGGCTTCAGAATGAGAGACATCAAGAGCGAGCAACAGAGTGTCTTAATCCCTACTCAATTGGACCAGGGACCCCATAGAGCTCTGGCTGCACCAGAGCAACAGAAGACAGCCCAGACATTTCCTGGTCCTCCACCAGAATGAGCAGGAGTCAGTCAAAAGAAAAAAATCACCACTCTGGACCTTACAGAGTGGCAGGATCCAGCATCCCAGAGACCTGCCAACACTCAGCCAGCAGCTGAGAGATGGTTTCCTACCCTGCAGTCTTCTGCATCCTTAGCCTCAGTACTATCTGGCGACAAGAGGCCACAAACTGTTGCCCAATAACAGTGGAAAAAGTCAAAGAAGGTGGACCAGGGAGACTCACCTGGGAAGCCCCTCTGCCAGCCTCAGAAGACAAAAGTGACAGGCTTAGTGTTTGACCAAACAGACAACGAACACAGAAGTCTCTACAAATCAAATGCCAATCAGAAACACAGCTCGCCACCTTAGAGAGAACTTACCTTTTAGAGTGAGTATTGGACTACAAAATACTAAAATAAGAACCAGAGCCCATAACACCATTCTCAGAAGACCTAAGCTATTAGAGGAATGACCTATTACACAGAGAAAATCACAACATAAATGAGACAAGACAGCCAGCTCACAACAGCACTCCACAAACACAGGGTCATTTGGAAGGATTTTACATCAGCCCTCATAGAACCACTTCAGCAACCAATTAGAAAGTCTCTAAAAAGTAAGGAGAGAGAGAGAGAATTAAAAAATCTTGGGAAACAGATGGAAGCTATTGCTGTCAATCAAATATAACATAGCCTTTGAATGTAGACTGAGCACTACAAACCTGCGTCATCGCTGCCAAGGAATCCAAGAAGGCCTGGTTTGGTAATATCTGCTCTCAGTTTGGGACAAAGCTATCAGATGAATGAAACCCAAATCTTGAAACCTTTCTCCAAAAGTTCCAGATTCCAGAAGTGCCACCTTCTGAGTGGCACAAGGAGAAGAAACCTTGAGCAATTGGTGATGGAGTAATTTCTAGAATAAACAAGAAAACCAATGAATTGGACTCCTGCCTATAGGTTTTCTAACATTTTAACTTGGACAGTGGGTCCCTGGGGTGTGAGATGCCTGAATAGCAGCAGGGTCCCAGCCCCAAACCAGCTACGTTGGTTCAGTCTGAAATGCCCACCACAGGCTCCTGGGTTGGAATGGGTGGCACCCAGCTGGTGATACTATTTCGGTTACGGATGTGTAGACTCCCTAGCAGAACGAGATAGCTGGTGGCAGGCCTTGAAGTGACATCTGCTGCAGGTGGCAACCTGAGCTTTCTGCATCGTGGTCCAGTTGCAATGTGAAAAGCAACATCCAAAAATGCCAATGGCCACAGCGATAGCAGCTCCTGCCATCCCTGCCATGGCAGACTGCATTCTCTGAAACCAGGAACCAGAATGATGCCTTCTTCTCTTAAGTTGCCTCTAGCTGGTACCATCTCACTAGGATGAGAAAAGTGACTGACAGTGATTGGCTCTGGCTTTGTGTGTCAGCCCTGCACCTTATGCTTAGATGGTCAGCAAGTTTCTGAAGGGATACCAGAGCAACTAGTCTGTGGCTTGGTTCTTGAGAACCAAATCTGAAAGCCAGTCACTCTGGAGGGGACCCTGTGAGACCTAAGAGCAGGATGACTCAGTAACCCTCCCCAAAGACATCACAATAATGTATGAAACACTTCCAGAAGCTATTTAAAAAAAAGGATTTGGAGTGTTCCAGGACCACAAAGAAATAATAAATGCTTGGGATGATGTAGAAATGTAGAAACTTAACCTAATTCAAACATTCGAATGTACGCAATGCACCCAAACACCCCACCGCTCTGCTAATACCTATAGTTGTATTTATTTATGTACCAGTGAAAAATAAGTTTTTAAAAACTTGAATGAGTGGAAAACCATGCAAAACATCATAGTGTGTGTAATTAAAACAGGAATTATATAAGTCCAGAAGAAAAATAATACTGCATGTTTTTTCTCTTGCTCTCTTAAGAATTGTCCTCATTTGCTTCTTAGTCTATCCGTGACATACATCAGGGTCATACTGAAGGAATGATGCCTGCTCTATGGGTCCCTCTTTAAATCACTTCTCCAAAAGCAGGTACTGTTACAAATCTGATGACATGGTAAGAGTAAAACTTATTTTACAACATAAGTTTTCTAAGAAAATCCCACTCCATATTTAATCAAGAGCTCCACATTGTTTAAACCTAGAGGTTCATCAGCTAATGACTGAAAATGTTGATATAGTAGTAATTGATCGTGAGCTATTTGTGCACATCATTTGGGGATAATGGGGTTTGGGGCTGGGCTTCAGTCTCACCCTAAACAATTGGCCAGCCTTTTAGAAGATGCCTGCCATGAATTCATCTATATATCGCTCCCCAAACCACAAACTCAGAGAGAGCTGTCAACAAAACAATCCACTTGCGTTTCCATTCATTGATTTTAGTAGCAATGGGAAAGGGTGCTGCCAAACCACTTTACAGACTCAAAATACAGCCTGTCCACCCTTTTCCCATTCCCATTAATCCTATTGCAAATTATTCTTTTCTTTTAAGAAAAAAAAGAGGGCTCTTATTGATAATCAGTTTCCCGTGAAGGTGCATTTTCAGAGCGCCTGACGCTTCTAAGTAGTGCGTTTCCAATCTGATCAGGCTTGTTTTGTCTGGCAAATGAATTATGTAAACCTTATCCACCAGAAACTGTTTCAAGTCAATTAATTGTTGTAATTACTTAAGATTTCTTTTTAATGAATATGGCTCTCCAGGGATTCAGTGATATCCTGTCATCTGTAGGGCCTGATAAATGAAATGTGATTTGTGGCTCGCTGCAAACTGAACCCTCGTACATGGGCAACGTCTGCATCCTGTGTGCTCGTTAAATGGAAGCGATGCCCTTGATGGAAGCAGGGACATTCATTATGGATGGTTTTCAGTTAGCTTGGAAGTGAAGGCACAAATGGGCTGCACTCACCCTTCCCACTCTCCTTCTCTCTTCGGTCCCTCTGGAAAGGAATTAACCAAGCCCACGAGCTCAGCAAAGCCACATATCATGTCACTCTCAGTCTCTTCATTGGTCTCTCATCTCCGTTAGATTCAATAAATTGAGGTCTCAGGAAGCTATTTGGGATGGTACTGGAAGCTAATACAAAAAAATGAGGGATCAGTTTTCCAATCTTTCTCCTCTTGCTCTCCCTCTCCTTCTTCCCGACTTGCACCTCACCCCCTCACCATTTTAAGGGGTCATCTCTCTAGGAGTTGACAAAAGCTTGCCTCTTTCATAGATGCCTCATTTCCAAATGCTCAGTAAACTACATCGTACCTGTACATGAAGAAATCTGAAATAACACAGAAGTGTTCTGTAAAACAACATCCCAGTCTTCTGAAACATAAACATATCTACCCTAGCCGACCAAACTCTGTATAAAGCACATTTCTTGACAAATCATTCTTCTTCTGTAATATTATTTTTACCCAGTAGATCAGACAGTCCAGGTAAATAAAATAGTGTGTTTTGTGTGGGACATTTCCACATCATATCATGAAAAGGCTTCTAGTCACCGTTTTCAGGGAATTGAAATAAACATTAACAGATCCACAAAAATATAACAGAATCGTCCTTATCGATGCAAATATCTGAGTCACTGCAATAAATGATTTGACCTTTGAAATCTATCACTTTTGTTGAATTTTTTTACTAGATCATGAGAAAGTGGTTACGATGCATACCTATGAGACTTACCAACTAGAATCATTCTGCAAAATAGCCATTGCGACTAAAGTAGTGCTTGTTGAATGAAAAAAAAAATAAAATTCTATCTCCTTATCCATTTCTCTACAAATTCAGTGCCTCTGAACTCAGTTTGCTGCATCATAGATAAGAAAAAACACTGATTTTCAAAACTGTAAGACTTTTCATACTACAATTTTCATCATCCTAATGTCTTAAGTCTAGAAAAATTTAGGAATATCCAAAGTTTTGAAATTCAGAAATATATTAAGATATTTATTCAGTAGGTAAATATTTTTCGGTGGCTGATAAATACCTAAGCCTTTGGGGGATGACAGACATGGCACAGTGATCAAGAGGACTCCCTGATCTTCCAAAGGACATGAGTTTGGCTCCCAGCACCCATGTCAGGCAGCTCAAAATTAATTACCTTTAACTCCAATTCTGGGAGATTCAACACCTCAGGCTTCCAAGGGCACCTGTACTCATGGGCACATAGCCACATGCAAAGATACACTTAAAATAATAAAAAGAAATCTTTGAAAAAGACAGAGAGAGAGGCGATTGGTTAGACCTTTTGGTCACATGTTGCTAGGTCATTTGATGCTCGTTTACCATATACTAAGCACTGTTCTCCTCAGTCCTTGCCTCACAGAGTCACTGAATAAACTTAGCAGTGAAACAGACCAGAGGGCCTGAAATATGCAGCTTCGGTTTATTCTCTCTGTAACAGGAGCTCCCAGATGCCTGAATCTGATCTCTGCTAATTAACATGCAACACATTATTTATCACCTGTGCTGTTACTTCCTACATGTACCAGGGAAGAGTTCCCACTGGGTTCTGGTCCTGATGCTAACACAACATAGCTAGGTGGCATCTTGCAGATGATAGAAATGGTTTAACTCCTCTTCCCTTGGCTGCAAAATCAAACAGTACTTTTGATGATGGTGACCTTGGTAGTGGTGGTGGTATATTCCCCTTGGAATAGGTGTTGAATAAAAAGCATAACTGATTTACTGTCTCTTAAGCACTTTGTACTTGGAAGCAGTAAGTGGTCCATAAGTTGTTCCTGCTGGGTTACCATCATCTTCATCATTACAGTCATTTAGCATCTTAGTTAGGATTTTCATTGATGTGGAGAAAAAAACATGACCACAGTAATTCTTATAAAGAAAACATTTCACTGGGGTGGTTCACTTACAGTTTCACAGGTTTAGTACATTATTACAGTGGGGAGCATGGTGGCGTGCAGGCAGATGTGGTGCTGGATCTAAGAGTCCTAGGTCTTGAAGGCAACTGACTGTCACACTGAGGGAAGTTTGAGCAAAACAGACCTCAAAGCCCACCCACATAGTTACACACTTCCTCCAACAAGGCCACACCTCCTAATAGTGCCACTCCCTTTGGGGGCCATTTTCTTCCAAAACATCACAGTTCAGTATCATTGTTTGAATTTCCTGATGAGAAAATGGCACAGAGAAATGAAAGACTATCCCCAAGGATAAGTGGCTGGAAATATAACCAAATTTTGAAACATGTTTATTTACCTAAACTAAAGAGGACTTCTTAAACAATCTGCTGTGTGGACTTCCACAACACAGCCAGGGCAGACCAGGTCCACTCACCGTCTTCTCCCTCCCTCCATCATCAGCAGGAACCAGATGCACACACTGGAGTATGAGGTGATGAACATCCACCAGAGGCACTGGAGTCAATGTTAGTGGAGTTAAAACAAGTCTTTTACTACAAGTATTCGCAGGAAGGCATAGAAGTACTGAGCAATAAGCCCTAACAATTAATAAAAATATCTGTTACTGTAGATAAGTCACTTCTTTTTAATAGTGAGATTGGTACTCACACTGATTAAATAACTTGTCTAAAGCCAAGTAGAACATAATTAAGCAAAGCTTTCTGCTTCCCAAATCTTGTCACCTAAAACCTCTTCAAAAGCACAATGGGATTCCCCATTCCAACTGTCTTCTCTCTCATGAAAAGCCCTTGTGACTGACAGCACCTCTCTGTAGTACATTGGAGCTTAGTTCCCTGTCTTTCATTTCACTGCAAGTATGCCTTTTATATTTTTTAATGATGTATTTAGTTTATGCGTATGAGTTTTTGCCTGTGTGTATGTATGAGCACCTGTGTCTGGTGCCTGCGAAGGTCAGGTGAGCATCAGAGGCTCTGGGACTAGAGTTAAGGGTGACTATGAACCTCATTGTGGATGCTGGAAACAACATGCAGGCCCTCACAAGAGCAGCCAGCGTTCTCAACTGCTGAGCTGTCTCTCCAGTCTCTCGAGTGCTCCTTTCCTGGGAAGTCTAGTCTCTGTCTGTCTCTGTTTCTCTCTGTCTCACTCTGTCTCTCTCATTTTTAGACACATTTAAAACTGTCTTTTCCAACTCAGAGTATTCTTGTTGCAATTTTCACTCAAATTTTATGAAGTATAATGTAGAAATATTCTACTTACATATTTTATACTCAGTTTCTCCATTCAAGAAAGATTGCCTTTCTTCTAGCTTATCAACTTTTATCTTTTTAAACAATTATTCCATTTAGATAGATGCTGAAGATTTCTGGCTAATCTTTTTCTATAAGTTATTAAATCCGTCAGTTAAAACATACATTTCCACTAAACTTTCCTCGCAGCAATTGCTAATAGTTGCAAAGTTCGATTTGCTCTTTTCTAACGCTTATTTTTAACCAATAAGACAAATATTCAATTGTTCATCCAAATATGTCCTTTCCCTTTTCTTGTACATAGGATGCTCAGACTTGCCAGCTGACTTTGTCACTGTCTACAGCCAAGATATTCTGATGGGATATGTGTAGCCCCTCAGCCACCTACGGAACAGTCTGGGTTTCTGTACTGGAACACAGACTTGAGAAAAATTATCTTTAACCACAAAGTAAGTAAGCAGTCCAGAGTTACGGTTAGCAAATTTTGGCTGTGAGCCAAATCTGGCCTGAGACTTGGTTTTGTATGGTCCATGAGCTAAGAATGATTTTATATTTTTAAATTGATTTTTTTTATTTTAAAAAAGGATGAATGAATGGAAGAAGCAAAGGAGGAAAACATGTAAAATGCTAAAGGTAGAATATTTACTGTCTGGCCCATTACAGAAAATGTTAACCCAGCTGTGTTCTAGAGGGAAACGGATGACAGAGGGAATCTGAAGCTAAGTCACCACACAGAGCAGAGAGTTCAAGAATTCCTCACTACTGATCTCTGAATTGCCCTTGAAAATAAAATAAATTTCTTGCTTCAATCTGTTGTATTCAAGGTCTCATCAATGAAAGAGCCATTAATCACCCACTCAAATAACATTTTAGTTTTTCATTTGCTCTCTTGCAATTTCTGTGTAGAAATCTGTGAGGCAATAGCAACCTTTTCTGCCGCTCAGAAACAAAAAAAAAAAACTCACCTCTCTCAGCCTTCTCAAGTCTTATGTACTATCTGGATCTTTCTGAACATTGCATATTACTAGGAAATATCCTTCAATTCTTTGTTCTAATGATGACTCAACTCCTCTTTGTGAACTTTAGATTGTAGATTGTTTCATTTTTCAAGTTTTGACATCAGTGATTTCATTTTTATGAAAAAAATCTATTCACATTTAAAAATCATGCAATATAGAAAAGAACAGTACTGTGAGAGATTTGTACACTGCAAAGATTTGTCACTGGTATTAGTTTAATAAATGCTGATTGGCCAGTAGCCAGGCAGGAAGTATAGGCAGGGCAACCAGACTAGGAGAATTCTGGGAAGAGGAAAGGCAGAGATCCAGTCACCAGGCAGATGCAAAGGAAGCAAGATAAGAATGCCTCACTGAGAAAAGGTACCAAGCCATGTGATTAAACACAGACAAGAACAAATGGGTTGATTTGTTATAAGAACTAGTGAATAATAAGCCTGTGCTAGTAGGCCAAACAGTTTACAATTAATATAAGCCTATGTGTGTTTGTTTAGGACTGACCAGCTGTGGGACCAGGTGGGACAGAAACTTCTGTCTACAAAACAATGATATGAAACTCTGAGAGATGTTTGTGGGGTCACTGAGGACTTGAGGAGTGTGAGTCATTTATTTATTTATTATTTATTTGTATACTGTGGAGTCACCTAAGAAGGGAGTCTCAGTTAAGGGATTTCTTAGATCATACTGGTCTGTGATCATGTCTGTGAGGAACTGTCTTGATTGTTACTTGATGTAGAGGGCCAAGCCTACTATGGGCTGCACCATTCCCTAGACAGGTGGTCCTGGGTCAGTCATATAAGAAAGCCATATCATATAAATAACTTTGTAAAATTTGTTTTGATTTCTTCCATGATTATATTCCAATATCTACTTCTTGAGTTATGTATGATAGTTCATGTTTTCTTTGTTCATTTTGTTTTAATGTTTAGATTGTTCAGATAAATTTATGTATATTCTATTTAAAGAATTCAACTTCCACAATATTTGATGAAATAATTGCTTTCTTAAGCTATTTCTTTATCTTCTTTTATTATCATTTTTCCTGTTATTCAAATCTTCTAGAATTTTTAGTTTTTCAAATTTTGTTTTTGGTTAAAATATATTTATATCATTTCACCTCTTCTTTTCCCTCCTGTCACCCTCTCAAAGTTATGGAGTTTGTTCCTACATACATACATACACACACACACACACACACGTGTGTGTATATATATATATGAGAATATACATATATGCTGCCACCTGAGTCTGTTTAGTGTTACTTACATGTATATGTTTCTAGGGCTGACCACTTGGTATTGGAATGCCATTTAAGGGGCTCATCCCTGGGGAAGACTAAATCCCCCTCCCTCAGCTATCTTTAATTGCTCCTGGCTCTTCATCTAAGAGTGGAGTCCCATCAGATTTCATCCATACATTTTGAGATGTCAACTGGTATTGGAATTGTTCAAAAAGCATGCTTTTGAATTCATTAATATTATTTCATTTGTTTTCTAGACAATTTATTTTGTATATTGCTATACAATATACAAATATAATTAGAGTGCTAGATTAGAGATGTGCCACCACACCTGGCTCTACTTGGTTCTCTTATTGAGCATCTTAATTCCTGTTTTTTATACTTCTGTGTGATCAAAATTTTTATGCTACTGATTTGCTTCCAGGCATTATTAGTCACATTCCCTAGAGGGTTTGAGATAGAGTGGTCTTCTTTATTTTAAAATAGTGTTTTATAGTTTTGGCTTCCCTGAAAGCAAATCTTAGACAAGTGCCCGTGTATAGAATATCATCTTAGAAGTGTATAAATGAGGGTGTGGCTTGTAATACTGAAAAGGAACAAAGCCAGGAGGAGACAAGTTAATAAGTGAGCTGGTGCTATGGGGAACCAGAGATGAACCAGTGAGAATATGGCTTTGGAACATCCCACTGAAGGAAGAGAAGCAGATCTAAGAGCCATGAACACTCCCCACTGTGTTAAAGCCTTAGTCATCCGGGCAGTTACACCTGTGAGTTAAGAGAACTGAGATAATCGTCAAAGCAGAGAAGTTTGGAGAGGTGGTAGTAATGACAACCTGTGGGCATTTGAAGATGCCATTCATTTCTTCCAGCCACAGGTGCCCCTGGACCAATGCTGAGTCTCGAATGACGAGCGCTGCTGTATGCAGTAAGTGCAACCAAGGCTCTGCCTCCCCTGGCGAACAGAAGTGTCCCAAGCACTTTTCTGGGGCTTAACTTTTAAAATGCCTTTAGATTTTAACAGGAATGTTCATGACATGCTAAAATATCCACTCTGAGCTCTTATGTCTAAGTTTTATCTTAAGGAAATTTTGTACTTTGGGACAATAAAAATATTTTTAATGCAGCAGTTTCACAAATGTCTTCTGTCCACTCAATTTGTGTGTTTTTTGGTTTGTTATGGTTCAAGGCATTAGCATTCCTATACTCATTTGACATTTTTTAATTTTGATATAATTTCAGAGAGAAGAAAATGAAAGGCAGAATGGAGACCTGTGTAAACTCCATTCAGACTCAAGCTTTGTCAAGACTGTTCCTTTGGTCTGTTAGTCTGTTCTCTGGATCACATCTTGTCTTGATAAAGGGAGCTTTGTGGCAAACTTTAACATCTTTCATTTAATCACTCTTTTTAAGGCTACTTTTACCTTATTTTAATATGCATTTCTCTTTTCTGTTCTTTTAGGGGTTGGTTGGTGGGTTGGCTGGTCTTAGAAACCCAGATTCTCATATAACCCAGATTGGACTCAAATTTATTATGTACCCAGAGTTGACCTTGAACTCCTGATCCTCCTGCCTCCAAGTCCCAAGCGCTTCAATTACATGTGTATACCAGCATGTCCAATCATTTTCATAAAATTTTAACATAGAGATTTAAAGTTGTAAATTTCTGATAATATTTATGCCAGTTGTCAACAAATTTTCTAATGTCTCTGTGATTTGAGTTTTGTAATACTTAGAAGTGTGTTGACTCATTTTTAAATATTTAGTATTTTTATTAAGACCTTTTCGTTTTTTGTTTGTGTTTGTTTTTGTTTTTTGAGACAGGGTTTCTCTGTGTTCTGGAACTTGTTCTTAGACCAGGCTGGCCTTGGACTCACAGAGAACCACCTTTATCTGACTCCTGATTGCTTAAATTAAAAGCATGTGCCACCACTTCTTTTAAAATAAAAATAAAACTTTGCTTTATTTTAAACAAAATTCATCATAATCAGAGGACATTCTAGAAAACTTGTAATATCAATCCTTGACATTTATACAATACAACTTAGGTTAACCTTCATGTTATAGTATCAACCAAACCATGTTCACTGAGAATAATATACATATTGAGCTGTTGAGTGTGGTAATCTATAAGCATAATGTAGTTCAAAATGACCAGTAAGTTCCATGACTTGTTAATATTTTTGTTGTATTATATATAAATTGCACGCTGAGAGAGGCCTACATCAGTCTCAAGCTTTTCTGGAAACAACAGGTTCTTTTCATCGTTATAAAAAGAGTTTATCACTCACACCAGTTTTTCTTGAAGTCTACTGTATCTGATGTGAATTCCATCTTTTCCTATGGCTACTGTTTGCATGTTTGTTTGGGGTTTTTTTTGGTTCTGTGTCTTTATGTCGGAAGCACATTTCTCCAGTAACGCATAGCTAGGTTTTACTGTCCGCTCTGACCATTGCTGCGTTTTACTGGTGTGTTTAGTCCTCCACTGTTACATACATGTGCCTCTATATATGCTCTCAATTGTCCAGTTTACTCTTGGCTTGCTACTTGCCCTCTTTTGATTTTAGTTCCCTGGTCTTCTTTCTTTGCCTTATTTTAGATTGTCAAGTATCTTTTAAAATTTTTTTAATTTACCAGATTTTTAGCTTTACTGCTCTGCATAGCTTAAGTGCGTTGAATCCTGGTTATAATCCTGGTTATAATATGCACCTTCATTTCCAT
Source organism: Ellobius talpinus (assembly GCA_001685095.1). Taxonomy (NCBI): domain Eukaryota; kingdom Metazoa; phylum Chordata; class Mammalia; order Rodentia; family Cricetidae; genus Ellobius; species Ellobius talpinus. The sequence continues at coordinate 2,420 of LOJH01037421.1, read as the reverse complement.
TATTTTGCAGTCCTCGCTGTACTCCTTCCTATCTTCTGTGCCATAGCTTACATGCGCATTACATCTATATACTATATATTTCACCCAGAGGAAAATTATGTAATTACTACAAACAGACCTATGTAGCTTCAAAGAAAATTTTAAAAATTATTTCATATTTACCTGTGTATTTACCATCTTTAATGCCTTTCATTCCTTCCCCAAAATAGACATTTCCATCTGGTCTGACTTACTTTCCATCAAAAGATTTTCATTAGTGTTGCTAGTGAATTGCTGCTGTTGACAAAATCTCTTGATTGTTTTTATTTTGAAAACATTTTTCTTTGCCCTTGTTTATATGGAACAAATTTAATAAATATAGAATTTGATGCTGACAGTTGTTCGTTTTTTCAAAACTCTAAAGAAGTTGCTCCATTCCCTTTTGGTCTCCCTGGTTTCTTCTGAGAAATCAGTGACTATACCAAATCTGTTTCTCTTACCTACAAAGTGTATTTCCCTGCTATTTTATAGATTTTCTTGTTCCATCATGTCTACTTCAAACTGCTTTTCTTCTCATTCCTCTCTTTTCTTTATGAGAATCAGGTTATAACTATCTTCCAGGCATTGGTGCTCACCATAGCTTCATATAGTTTTACCAAAGTTTCTCTCAAAATTGCTGTATCTTTTGTCACTCGCTCCTCTATCAAATCTAGGACACTACCAAAAGTATGCAGCAAAGTTTAAATTTTTATGTATTGTATCTTTACATATACAATTCCTTTGAATGTTTTTTAATGGCTTATGCTTCTCTGGTGAGATTTCCTTTATAACCATTCATTTGAAATCTCTTTTCCTCTGTATGAACAAGAATTACAGTGTCTGTATTGAAAACATTGTTAACAATCTGGGTCATTCTGAGACCACTTTTATTGGCTTCTTCCTTGTTTGAGTATGAATCACGTTTTCCCACTTCTCCATGGGTGTGGCAGCTTTAGACTGTATCCTAAAGATTAGAAATGCTATGCTGTCAAATCTATAGATTCTGTTTATCTCCCTAAAATGTAGTTGTTAAGCAAGTAACCAGTTGTCTAAAGCCTCTTAGCTGTGGTTGGGTTGCTTGAAGTCCCCCTCCACACGAGCTGTTCAGGGTTATTCAGGATGGTTCCTTGTGTAGATTTTTGAGTTTCTCCTCTTCCTTAGTGCTATCCTTCCTGGGACTTAACCATCTCAGTTTCCAGGTGTGAAAGAATGGTTTCTGAACTCAAGAAGATGATGAATTCCTAAGTTTTAACAAGTTCATACATGTAATGACCAGGTTTTTCTACTAAGCTAAACTATTATAAATATGAAATTGGTTCCATCTTTTGGTTTAGCTTTCAAAGTTTCTCTAGCATTTCTTGTAGATCAAGGACATTTGTCCAACTCATTAGTTATGATAGTGAGCATTTCACAAACTTAAGAATGTAAGTAATATCAAAATACATTATCCAAGGAAAGCTTCCCCGCGTTACATAAATATTGCCCAAAGCAACCAAACAGGCCTCTCAATACAGCACATCCTGCTTTTAAATGATAAAGCTGTTATCTAAAATGAAATGAAATTTCTATGATTGTCAAACTCTTTCTACTTTGAATCCTATATAGAAATAAAAGAATTTCAACACTTTTTGCTTTAAACAAAAGTGCATTTTCCTGTGGACATCTTACAAACTGCCAGGGGCCGTTGGCAGTCTGATGGGCACAGGGGAAAGCTCAGCTGTCTGTTTGGACCTCAAATGGACCTTTCTTATTTCTTCCTCATGAAAACCTCCTCTGCATTATCTCTGTAGTTCTTTGGTCTGTTTTTGGCCTTAATCTCAGACAGACAAATGTTCCAGCTCTAGTTCTGAGAGAACTTCCCTGACATAAGAACTGAGATTTTTTTTCCTAGACCTAATCCAACTTGGAGCCATTGACGCCGAGTGAGTTCAAACCTTCCCAGCATGTGTGATAGGAAGCGATCACTTTGTCTTGGTGGCCCCTACAGTGACCTCTCCCTCTGACACTGTTAAGCTTCTTTCTTCTTATCTAACTATGGGTACACCACCCTGGCAGGTGCCCTCCAACAACCAGTTCTAATAATTCAAGTTCTCCGTCTCAGTTACACTCTGGGTTCCCTGATTATACCCATACTTTTTTTTGAGCAATTCATTTTTTCTAGCTACTCTCTCATTCTGAATGGATACTTAGTGCTCTTCCCTGACATCTTAGGTAATTTATAATAAATTAATGATATATAGGCAGGTGGTAGACAAATAGAGACATAGATATAAAGAGATAGGTAATAGATATATACATAGGTAGAAAATAGATGCATAACTGGTAGCTAAATATAGAGATACATAAGTAAATACAGAGATACAGGGAGATACATAAATGATAGTGAGAGGTGACAGATATAG
>LOJH01037420.1:0-10021 GCA_001685095.1 Ellobius talpinus | reverse complement strand
TGTCTGTCTTGTGACTGCCTGGCTTCTTGCCCAGGTGGGGTGGGGCTTGCTTTTTCCCTCATTCTCTTCTCTTCCTTCTTCTCTCTTTCTCTCAAGCCTAGATTTCTCCTCCTGTTTATTCTCTCTGCCCACCAATCCCGCCTATCCTTTCTCTGCCTAGCTATTGGTTATTCAACTTTTTATTAGTCAAAACAGGTGCCTTAGGTAGGCAAGGTGAAAACAGCAACACATCTTTCCATAATTAAACAAATGAAGCACAAACAAATATAGAGCATCCTTACATTGTTAAACAAATGCAACATAAGCAAATGTAACACAGCTTTACATGGTAATTGCCACAAGTCTTTTCCCCAAAGCATCTATCAGGAAAATGTCCCACCAACTCCGATGGAATCCATCTGCAGCAGTGTCTTCTTCAAGGAAGCTTTCTTCAAATAACTTCTTTCAACATCAAAAATGTCAGCTACATTTTTGTCTGATTGTTTTGAGGAAGTTTGAACATAGGTAAAGTGAGTTTATCATAGCTATGAAATGATCACAAATCAAGCTTTTTTTTGAAATTTATATTTTGATATGGCTATGGTAGATGGTCAGTTAGTTCTTAAATTATTTATACATATGTGCCATGTGTCTGTGTGTATATATGTGCAAATGCAAGTAGTTACCTTTAAAGGTCAAAAGAGGTCATCAGACCCCTTGGAGACGGAGTTACAGATGCTTGTGAGCCACCCTTCTTAGGTGTTAGAAGCCCCACTGGGGTCCTCTGAAAAAGCAGCAAGTGTTCTTAACAAGGAACCATTCCTCCAGTCTCACAATTTTGGTCTTTAGAGTGGTTTTGCAGAGGGATGTGTGTGATGTTGTGTGCTTGCTTTTACTGCAGACACATTGCTTGTCTAGGTTACCTCTGAACAGCCACATAAGCCTTATATTATTTTGATGTATGGTGGCCTAGTGGCAAGGGTGAGTGGTGTTCACGTTTAGCTTTGCCAATTCTCCTGTTAAAAATCTGACTTTAAATAATCCTCTGTCTTCAAGTGCATATAATAATGGTGGTGGTACTGTGTGGAAAATGGAAGATTTAACTTGTGCAAAGTGGAGTAGGTTGAAAATAACTACTCTGCCTGTGGTGCCCACTGTGGCACATGCATTATGACACATTTTCAAGGGTTTTCTGGTTTCTATGAGTAGGCTCTTTTCACTTCTTCTTTGCGACATCAGCTATTTGAAAGTCAGTGTTGGTGCTGTCTTTTTCTCTCCTCACCAGTGCTTAATGTCTGACTCTCTACCCTTTCTTATGGATTCTCTGCCACTTAAATGTTTACACACACACACACACACACACACACACATTTCTGTCTCTCTTCCTTCCTCTTTCTCAATCATCTCATATATTCTGTAAAGTCATTGTGGTATATTTATGTGCAGACTAACAGAATCATTTCCTGAAATCACACTTCACGGCTTGTCTTACACAATTTAGTTCTTGATTCTAAAATAACGTTGGTTTTACAAATATAGGGTGGTGTGTGCATATGTGTGCATGTGTCTATGAGAGTAAATGCAACCTTCCCTTCTAGTTTGAAGCTATTTACTTGGGTATTTTAAGTCTTAATACATCTATTTATATATTTATTTGTTTAGTGTGTGTATGTAAGTGTGTGTACATGTGCATATATACATGAGTGCGTATATGTATACGTAATTACAAATGTGTGTGGGGTGTGCACGGCATGATGCTTATGTGGAACCCAGAGTGGAAAGGCAGGAGTTGTTTCATGCTTTTGGTCACATGATCCTAGTGACAGAGTTCAGGTTGCTAGGCAACCCTTCACCCACCCACTAAGCTGGTCCTAGTTAAAGGTACTTTCTATGTCTTTGGCAAATCCCTACTCACTGACTCCCTCATTCCATCTTCTAACCTATGTTCCAGAATATAAATATTTGTTTCCATAAACACTTGGTGATCCAAATAAAGCCTTGCCAAGCATATCAAGACTATATATAAAGATATCAGATAACAGGCCTAGAATGGAACTCAGTGATAGAATCCTTAGCCAGTATTTCCAAGATTCTGGGGTCAGTTCTCAGCACACACTCACACATGTACACACATGCACACACAGAGCTTATTTGTCTGTTTAGTTGGTGGATTCATCTATTGCACAGGGTAGAGACCAGTGGTTCTCGACCTTCCTAGTGCTGTGACCCGTTTGGTTGTGGTGACCCCAACTATAAAATTATTTTTATTTCTACTTCCTAACTACAATGTTGCTACTGTTATGAATTGTAATATAAATATTTCATGTGTGGGATATCTGATGTGTGACCCCCCCAGAGGGGTCATGACCCACAGGTTCAACACTTCTGGTCTTGATAGACAGTTGGTCTCACAATCCACTGCTAGAGAAATCAAGCATTACTTGCCAAGGATTACATCGATAGGAATTGCCACTGGTTGATCATAAGTAAATGTTGGTGTATTTTTGCAGGAAGCATTTGAAACTGAGCTAAAGTACCAGATGACAATCAATGGAAAGGTGGTGGTCCTTTACTTGAAGAAGAACAAGTGAGTATGTGTCCAGCTGCTGTCCTCCCCCGTGACAGGCTACAATGGGAAAGTGTGCTGGCAGGGGATGTTATGAGCTTTAGTGCCTCCAACGCTTGACCCTTCAGCCTTCACTCCCAATGAGCCCAAGGAGCCAGCCAATGCTTTTTTCTCTTGAGTCGTAGAAAGGCATTAGATAAATTAATAGTTTACTAGGCTTTTGAAACTTTATAAGTAGAACCCAACAATGAGGTGCAAGAAGACAGGTTAGGTTGTTTTACCAAGGACTGGAGTGGTTCCAATATAATTTGCTTTAAGTTTTGCTTGCTTGTCCGTTTGTGTGCTTGAGAGAGGGCCTCCCATGACTGTCCTTTGGAAAGGACTGGGGCAGGGGGGTGCGGGTAATGCTATGCCTTTGTGCCAAACTCGTTGCAGGAACTGCTTTCTACCACCTTTGACCTCGGTTCTACTTCTCAAGTTTCTCCTGGGAATAGCAACCAAGTCCCCTGTGTTGAGGGGCTTTTTCCACAGCCCTCTGGAATGTTCCTGCCCCTCCCCTGCTCCCTACCCCTCCGGCCTGACCAATGTGAGCAGTGCTTTCCTGTGTAGACTTGTCCGGCACATAGGGGAAGCTGAGGAGTTAACACTTGTCTTCATGGCCTGGGAAGGCTTATTTGTTTGTTGGACTTTCATAGTTGACATGTGTAACCATGCTCTTCCTTTTTCTTTCTCCAGCAAGCTCCTAGCACCAGGCTACTCGGAAACATACTATAATTCCAGTGGAAAGGAGGTCACCACAAGTCCACAAATCATGGTAAAACCAGCCCCCCAGGTCCCTTAATAATGGAGTGCGCCCTGCAGGCTTACCTCCAGTGTCTTTGCCAGACAAACAGGGCTGGAACTGCTTTTACAGTCTTGGTGTTACATTTTTCTCCAATAGCAATAATTACTTAATTGATCTTCTCACATTATTATATTTTCCTAAGAATGATGAAGGATGAGCCCAGGAACCTTTTCCAGTTTTCATGGGAGGCTGGCAGTAGAACCTCACGTATTTTACCAGTTGTTTTCTGCGAGGAACTCTGTAACATGAAGAGATAAGCACGGCTGTTATTTTTAGACATTTGTTATCACACCTCCAAATTATGTGGTCTGTCACACTGAAGACTACTTCAACCTTGATGTGGGATTCCCCTCTGTTTGCTGTGAATATGTTTCATTATTACTGGTTAATAAAGAAACTGCTTCGGCCTGTGACAGGGCAGAATAAAGCCAGGCAGGAAATTCGAACAAGAGATATATAGAGAGTAGGTGGAGTCAGGGATAAGCCATGTAGCTGCTGAAGGAGAAGGACTCTGGATCCTTACTGGTAGGGTCACAGCCTTGTGGTGATACATAGATAATAGAAATGGGTTAACTCAAGATGTAAGAGCTAACTAGAAATACACCTAAGCTATTGGCCAAATTGTGTTGTAACTAATAAAGTTTCTGTGTGATTATTCGGGTCTTGGCAGTCGGGAAATAAATGAACAGTCTCCATTTAAATAATGGTGCCCAACAGGAAACAAAGGCTCAGTCACCTTTTATACAATATCAATTGTAGAACTCCATGTTGTCATAAGTACCTCTGCTCTTTGAGTTCCCCATGTGGAGCTTGACACATGGAAGCCATAACTGTGTGGCAAAGCATCTACCTCAGGACTTCTTTTGATGTTGCAAGCCTTCAAACCTTCTGAGATTATGTGGGCACATTGATTCCAAGATAGAAATCTCTGATGTGGAATGCCACATGGAGAAATAGCTCTGGAACTTTGCTCCAAATAGAATCATAGCCTGTTGTGCAGGTTCATTTTAATCTAGTTTGACTTTTTGGACAAGCAACCTGAATAACCCATAGGTTTAAAAAGGGATGGGGAAGTGGTCACTCAAAATTGGAAAAAGAACAGAGAGTAATACATTTTATAGAAGGAAAGTAAAAGTTAGATTTTTGGAGACTCAGATTTTAAACTTAGATAACAAAATCCATTTATTCTTTAAATAGTGCTCAGCTATTTTATTATTACTAATACATTACTAGTAATACAGTATTACTAATACATTATAATANATATAGAATATACTATATAATGTTTAATGTTATATAGTACACTATATTTAGGTACTATATATAATACACACTGCATAATATAAGCATTTAGGGAGTCATTAACTATCATAATGATTTAATACATAAAATGCTTATATTTAATTTTTAAAAAGTCTCTAACTTAACTACTGTGCAGCAGAAAGTTGTTCCTATTCAAAGAATTCAAATTCCAATTGGTTATGGAGTTTAAAACCTCTGAAAGTCTGAAGACTTTCGTTTACAAAATACCTTTCATTCCCCTTAGGTTAACTGTTACTACCAAGGACACATCATAGATGAGAAAGATTCTGAAGCCAGCATCAGCATGTGTGACGGTCTACGGTGAGACTTCAGGAATCTTTCCACATCCCACTGGCATAGAGTTCATGTCTGAAAAGTCTGAAGATCCTCCAGTATAACTAGTTACATAATATAGTTAAGTGTGATTCCTAAAGGCCACACAATTGTGAATTTCACACCAACATACCATTTCTTTTTATGCATGAAAATTGTACAACTGAACTGCCTTTTATTTTGTTTTTGTTCTTTTTCTCATTTAAAAATGAAGATTTTTTTAGACTCAGTTTTATAGTCAGACTCTTTGAGAGTATAGGGGCTACTCTAACCTCGCCTCACTTTTATTTATCTCTAGTGTCATTCTTAATAACATTTGCATTTTTCTGCCTGGTTAGTGACTCCCCATATACCAGTAGACCCTATCAATACCAAGAACTGACCGATTTCCTTTTCCCCACTTCTAGTTGGATACCTTAAAGAAGAATTCAAGTTTTAGTGTGTTCTAAACTAAGTCAATCAATTGTCTCATGAATCATTACTTTCCCTGTGTTCTTGACCTCATGAGTGGAATAATCATTATAACTTAGCCAGTCAGGCATAATGAAGCCTTTGAAGATTCCCTGCCTCATCTGTCTTGCCTCCATTTCCTTATCAAGTTCCAGTGATTATGTCTTCTAGTTATTTCCTGTTGGTTTGCTTTGTCTGTCTCTACTGAAACGTTCTACTTTAACTACCGTGTACTTCAACCGAACCATCTGAAATAAGCACACACTTGCTGTCTTCCAGTTTTAGGCCCTGTATACTCATGCATTTCTACTTCATGCTAATTAGATATAGTTGTATATCTAATTAAAAAATAGCTAATTTACTTTTTAAATTATTTCTTTTTAAATTATTTCTCCACATTCATTTTCCTCATTTTGAATATAAGGTTCATGAAGGAAGAGACTGTGGAGATCTTTTATTCCCCGCTTTTAGAACAGGGCTTAATAGTCTCATTAAATATGATGCAGACCAATTTTAAGCCATTGGAACTCTAGATTAATTAAGAAGTGAAAACACAACTGGAATTTCTTGTCGTTTGCACAAAAGCTAGTAATCCTTAAAAACAATGCAGTGAGCAACCAGCTGTGAATCAGCTCAGACTTTAGTACCAGGGCTTGTGAAGACACTGGAAATCTTCCTTGGCCACACGCTTCACCCGCTTTGTCTGTCCACCCCTACCACCCTCCTCCTATCCCTTCTATTTTCTAGTTTATAGACCAAAAAATGAGGCTGCTTAATTAATGTTTTCTGGATTCTTGGTTAATCAGAACAGGCCTAGAATTTTAATCCCTCATAAGACTCCAAAGCGACTGTCCCTTTCAACACTCCTGTAGTGTAGGAACAGGATGAAAAGCAAAGTCTGAATCGGGAAACATCTCTAGTGTCAGAAACAGGAAAACTGGGCTACTTTGTTACCATAAGATTAAACTTCTTTGGCATTGGCTAGGAAGTCATGAAGACATTGAAAACACTGTGTCTGTGTAACTGCCAAAGAATACTTTCGTTAAGAAGTCTGAATTCTTATGCTCCTCAGGGGCTACTTCAGTCAAGGAGATGAACGATATTTTATCGAACCTTTGAGATCTGTGAGCCTGGATGAGCACGCCCATGCAGTCTTCAAGGATGACTCCAACGAAGACCAGGCTAACAGCAGCTGTGGCGTGGATGATGTGCAGTGGCGACAAGGGCTGCATGGGAATGTGGTCCCACCTGCCACCAGACTGATTGTATGTAGAGTTTGATTGTTACTGGTATTTTAGTTTTGTGTCCTAACCTGGGTTCTAATCCTTTCCTTTTCTTCTTCTCATATGTATGTATGTTGTATGTGCAGGCATATGTGTATACATTGACCCTATGTGTGTCTGTAGAGACCCCTGGCTGATGTCGTGATTTCATCAAATGATCCACAACTTCAATATTGAGCCACGGTTTCTTGATAAACCCAGGCTGCCTAGCTAAGTTGCTCTAGGAATAACCTGTCTCTGCCCTTTCTGTACTTGGATTAAAGGCAGGCTGCCATACCCACGAATCTTTCACACTGGGTTTAGGGATCTGAATTCCAGCACTCACATTTCACAGGGAGGGTTATATCTGCTTAGCCACCTTTCCAGCCCTTGGTTCTAATCTTAGCAGTGTGCTTAGTTCACATATTATAGCCACTACTGAAACTAATAATTTATACTTTTACTAATGGGAAAAGTTGTATGTTACTAATTCACTTAATATGAATCTGTGCACAAACTGTTATCATCAACCATATGCAAAGGCTAAAAAGAAATCTGAGCTATGATATAGGACAGCAAGGAGCAGACAGCACTCACAGTGTCCTCTGAAGCTCGCCACAAAGCACACACGTGTAAAGACTTTTCTTTTGAGGTAGAAATATGATGGATTTGTGCTCAAAGATACTCAGTGTGCTAGAAATGCAGTAACAAGCAATATAAACATAGGGTCTACCTTTAGGAACACAGAATATTCTCTTCTTTGGAGAACCATTTTTAAAAAGACTTATTTATATATTTTGTGTATAAGAGTCAGATCTCATGATAGATGGTTGTGAGTCACATGTGGTTTCTGGGAATTGAACTCAGGATTTCTGGAGGAGCAGCCAGTGTTCTTATCTGCTGAACTGTCTCTTCAGCCCCAAAGAATATTCTTGTATGGAATCCTGTTCTGACCACAGAAGAAAAAACAAACCCAGCTGTTTCCAGCTGTGTAGTGTGCAATAACATGTTCCTGTTCATTTACTTTCATTGCTTGATGATCTCTTCCAAGTGTTCTCAGAATCTGGGAGCACCAGGAAGACTGCTTCTGTGTAAAACTGGAGGCTATTCTCTTTGCCATGGATTGAATCTTCACCTACCTTATCTAGGAACCCAGAAGAATTAGCCCTGGCTACATGTTTCTCTCAGTATCATGCTGGTTCTGGTTGGCACCAGCCTCTGCTCTTCCATCTTGATTCTTAGGGATCATGTAGAAATGGCCTTGCTTTCCCAACCTGCTGCTGTGTGCTGGAACACCTTTCTTTCACCCCTCTTCTGGTTGGTCATTTGATATTAAAAGCCCTTGGCAAATTGTTCCCTGTGTTTTGCTTTGTCAGTGAATTCTTCCCAGGTGATTACTTGTCCCATACCTTCTTTCCTTCATTGGGACACTGTAGGACTAGGATATAGCTCAGTTAGTAGAATGCTTGCTATCCATCTCTTCACATATTTCAGTTCTGCACTGGGCTCTCGGAGAGCATTACAAGATCACCATGACAACAACTTGTATCCATCCTTTCTATGTCTGTTCCCATCCTAGCAGAATCTACCCTCCCTGACCTAGGATGAGTGATGCTTCGTTATACAGTGCATCATGCTAAAGCCCCTGGGTGACTTTCCACTCATCACATTTAGTAGACAGTTCCAACTACTGCCATTAGTTGCAGATGTCTGTCTGAGTCTGTCTAGTATTCCTTACTTTGGATATCTCTCAATTATTTTCATTTCTTGGGTTCCTGTTTTTGGGAGTATTCCATATCGTTCAAGTCTTTAAAAACACATCTTCTAACTCTCTATTTTGTAATCACTATCTAATCACCCAGCTTCAATCACTCATTGAATCCATCCCACAGCACTAATTAATTACTAATCACTAATTGATATGAGTGAGTGTGTGTGTGTATGTGTGTGTGTGCCAGTGCGGGTGCAAGTGTGTGTTTGTCTCTTGTGAGTTACTAAGCTGATAGACCAAGTGTACTTATCTCTCCCAGTACCCAGAGTGCTGTGACTGCTAGTAAATATTCTGTTCCTATGGAAAATGGGAGATAAATATATATTTCACTAAATTGTATGTAAGAGTCTACTTTCAGTAATTTGTTTCTGATGATGGAAACATGAAAGACAAGCATTTCTGAACTTTGTCTGCTTGCATTCCTGAATGTGGTGGTAGAGTTAAAACAACAATATTGTCTGTCTTGATTGTCAGGCACAATCTAAGATGGCACACGCTAAATAAAAGATCCACAGAGAAATTTATTGTCTTAATCATGGTCTTACTTTTATTTCAGAAGCTGAATGTTGGGAAGGCTCAAGAACCTAAGACATATATTGAATATTATTTGGTCCTGGATAATGGTGAGGTAATTACATCGGATAAATGCATCTCACAAAATTCTCTTGTGCATAACTTATTGTGTGAAGCAGAAATATCTAGATCCATTTGGAATTCAAAAATATGAACCATACATAGAAATTGTTCTAAGTCTATGAAATTGATATTTATAATGAAATTGACAGATGTTTCTTCTCAGAAATAAGCAACTGACAAATATATATATAAAAATCTCATTGTTGGCTCTATAAATCTCTTTTCTTACTATCTTTAGAGATCCAAATTTAGTTCCCATTTAAACTCCTTCATCATGCTGTCATTGGTAAAGCAGTTAACTTGTAATGTAGGATTTATGCTCTGGAGGAGGCAGTCATAAGTGCAGAAGCCCAGTGGATGGGCTCTTTGAAGAAAGGCAACCTTTGGTAATAGATCCCAGAAGATAATTTCTTTTCTAGGAACACATTTTCTAATTGTGAGTTTCTAAACAGACACTCTGTGTGTTTAATGACAAAAAGAAAGTGCTTGGATATCAAAACTATGGGGAAATTGATTAGCCCAGAACCCAAATCTCTGGTCTCATTACATTAGATACATCTACTATGCATATATTTATAATGATAAACTGTGCTTTGTTCTGATGATGCACAGTTGGGAAATCATGAAACTTAAAACACATTTAGAATAAATCCTTCACTCTACTGTGTCATAGTTTTACTAGAGACAGAGTCTTGGTATGCAGCCAAGGCTGTCCTTATCATGGTCCTCTTGCCTCGGTCCCCGACTGTTGAGATGACAGGTGGACCACTATGCATGGCTAAAGTTTTAAGAGCTATATGCTCTCCTGCTATTTCAAAGGAGAAAACATATGTTATTCCCAGATTGTTTTAATTTCCATTAAAGATGAATTAATTTGC
>LOJH01037418.1:0-15273 GCA_001685095.1 Ellobius talpinus | reverse complement strand
AGTGTGTTTATGTGTGTGAATGTGTGTGTGAGTGTGTGTTTATTGTGTGAGTGTGTGTGTGAGTGTATGTGAGTATATGTTTATTGTGTTGATGTGTGTGAGTGTATATGAGCGTGTGTTTATTGTGTGAGTGTGTTTATGTGTGTGAATGTGTGTGTGAGTGTGTGTTTATTGTGTGAGTGTATGTGTGTGAGTGTGGGGCACCTGTGGAGGTCAGAGCATAACTTTAACTAGTCCATTCTTTCCTCCCTTGTTGATCCTACAGAGTGAACTCACTGATTTCATAAAGCTTGTATTTTTTACATTCTGAGAGATCTCACTGGCTCGATTACTATTTTTTAAGTTGTTCTAAGTCATTACTAAGAATGTAAATGGTTTATAAAAGTTTTTGTCCCATGTGGAAATACTAAGTGTTGAGCCAGTTTTGCTGTTTGTTTCCTTTGTTCAAAATGTGCCATAATTACGTAGAACTTTATAAATACGCTGAGACTTGAACTTTATTCCAGTAAGCCTAAGGTACAAAATTGGCACCCTTCGTTCATTCTCAGACAAATTCTGAAAAAGATGCTCCGCCGAAATGTAAAAAAGAAAGCTCTAATAATTCAGAGTCAAAAGAAAATTTCTCAGAATGGTCTTGCCAAATCTCTCTTTGAAGTCTGATGGGTTTTAACAGTGCAGCAGTGCAGACGCTGTCCATAGATTCTGGGCAGCCACTTCACACAGAGAGCAATATAATTAGGTGAGCCCTCCTTGACTCAGCAACAAGTGCTGCCCAGGTGATCACTGTGGCGGCAAGCTTCTGACCCCGCCCTGGTCAATACTTTCCCCAGTCGTTTATATGAAGTCCTAGGGAATAAGGCAATGGAAGAAAACTCTAGGGTAGCAGTTATTGATTGTCTAGAAGGGAGGCCTCTCTCACAATCATGTCTACCCCCACCCCCAAAATGATGTGAGCCTGCCAGTGAGAGAAGATGCTTCATCACTGGAGGCAAGGAGTGCTGTAAGGTTCTGGATGCTTTTGGATCATTTTCTGTCTTTCGGGAGATATACGATTAGGTGAAAATAGCTAATCCAATTCTCAACCTTTCCATTATAGAGACATTCTGCATGTCTTTATTGCTGAGCCCTGTTCCCGCAAGAGCAAGGGAATACAAAATGCACATGAGAACGACACTCCCTTTGGCCTTCTCTCTGCAGCTGACTATACCTCCTCCACCTGTGGTTTGGTCCTTCATCTTCTGAGCCCACCTCTGAAGTCATTATAAATCACAGCACACTCTTGAAGACTTGTGGGGGAGCCTATGGCATATTTAGCATGTCTTTTTATATATTATCTGTAGCAGATTACATCTCAATAGTTCAACTTTTCTCTGTCTTTGGAGAAAAATGCCCTATTTTTTAAGCTCCAGAAAGCAGGCAAATGATAAGTAAATCATATGTGCAGAGGGCTGAAACAATGAGTCTCCTAGAAGTGTTCTTAAGGTCATGGAGGCATGCTTAGTTTTTTTCTAACTTCTTCTCAGAGTCTGTGTTTGAGGCACAGCTATGACACAGCACCACATAACCTTGTATTGTCAGACTTAAACTGTCTGCACTAGGGCAACTCATTTTCTTCACCCCACACCAATTAGTGAAACCCAGTAGAGACTTAAACATATGCTTGCCACTTTTGAAAAAAGAAAAAAACTAAAAAACAACCGAAACCCCCATTTCCTGACAATCCCCCAGCTCCTCGGCCATTCATTTCCTATGCATATAATGCCAGCTTTCTGCACAGAAACAGAATCCAAGAGGATTCAGCAAATCAGAGCCTATTTTTCCCCCTTTTGGTTATACATTCAGGGAATCTTATTAAGCTAAATAACCATATGGCTATTGTGACGATTTAGCATGGCTAAACATAGAATTCCATTCTTGGCTGATTGGCTCTTTTGTGCCATGATTTTCCTGTAGAAGAGAATCGATGAAGGGCCAAATCAATGTTCCAGGAATTCCCATGGCTAGGTTCGATTTTACTCTTGCTTGTTTTACTTCCGTGTGCTGCAGCCTGTGCAAATAAAATGGCCCTGCTGGCCTATTGTTCCTTTAATCTACACATTATTTCTGAAAACCAGTGTGAATGAATTTATTTGTGTGTGTGTGGTGTGTGTGTGTGTGTGTGTGTGTGTATGTGTGTGATAGATGTAAGAAACTCTGGGGCCCAACATCTTTTCTGAAAGGCAAGACAAAAATACTGGGAGATACTGGACTCTGGGGTCTTCCAGTGGCTTCCGCACTGAGCAAGGATTTGGTCTCATTGTCTGTGATCTGTTAGCTAAGGGCAGAATTCTAAAGAATTACTGAATTAGCATGTATATTGGTATCTTGCTTTAAAGTGCACAGAGAGGCATCCTTGAATTGGGAAGGAATTTACCTCTCCTATAACTGCTGTGCGACTTTTTGTTGTTGTTTTTAGATTCTTCCTCTGATCAACATCACCTTGGAGCAAGGCCTCTGCTTGGTGGCTGCAGGTGCCCACCTGCCTTGCTCCTGGGAAATCCAGTTCCTCAAATACGGGTTGATGCTTCCAGTGAACTTTGCAATGGTCCATCCTTATAAAACAAGAAAGATTAAGTTGACAAGCAGAAATGCCTAGATAGGTGGTTCTCAACCTGTGGGCCATGACCCCTTGGAAGTCAATCGGGTCTTTCACAGGGGTTGCATATTAGAGATACTGCATTTCCACCACTTATATTTCAATCCTTAACAGTTGCAAAATTAGGTTATGAAGCATCATGAAAATAATTTTATGGTTGGGGTATTAGAAGATTTTAGGATTAGGGAGGTTCAGAGCCACTGCTCTAAATGATCACAAGTTTCAAGTTCACTTTCTATAGAATCGCTTGGAGTTTGCCCTAACAAACGCAGGGCCCGTGTTCCACATTTTTAAAGGTCCCTTAAAAACGTAACCTTTTCAGTTTCAGGAGTTCCCATTTATTAATTGTTTCTCTCAGTGTCTGAGCTCAATAAAAATCAATAAGAAAACAAACAAACAAACAAACAACAAAACCTGTAACCTTTGCTGGTTAACTTGACATAAGCTGGAGGCATCTGGGAGGAGGGATTAAGAAAATGCCTACATCAGATTGGTCTGAAGGTAAGCTTGTAGAGGCACATTTTAATGAATGATTGATGTGGGAGTGTCTAGCCCTACTGTGGGCCATGCCAACGCTGGGCAGGTGGCTCTCAGTGGTATAAGAGGCCGACTAAGTGAGCCACGAGGAGCAACCCTTTTTAAATTTCTCCATCACTTTCAGCTGCTTGCCTTGAGTTCTGTCACTGACTTCCCTTCAGCAGTGAGTTGAAATAAATCCTTCCCTCCCCAAGCTGCTTTTGGTCCATGTTCTGTCACAGGAACAAAGAAACTAACTGGAACGGGGCCCTTGTAGGAATTTGCATCTAGTGATACTTTATAAAAATCCTTACCAAGTGATATTTTACCCAAGCCAGGGATCTCGTGTCTGCTTATGACCCCAAGTGCTTTCATAAGAATAATTTTTTAAAGTGTGCAACCCGTTTGCTTTTGTTTGTCCATCTTCTGAAACAAAACTGTGGCTTCCTTTAGACTCCATTGTCAGTGTTTCCTATAAGTTAAATGCTTCTTACTGTTCTAACGTTGTGGAACTGAAAAGGGAGTTGTCACTCTTGAAGAGCACTGTGGATTTTGTTCGCTTATTTGAATGATGGGTAAAGGAATGCATACATTTTCTGTGTAAAAATTGGTTAAGTCCATGTCTAGGACAGCATTCTGGGATGAGGAACTATCACCATCACGCTATTATTTAGATTAAAATTATGCCAAGGGGCTGTGTGTGGCGATGCAGGTTTTTGATCTCCGCACTCAGGAGGGAGAAGCAAGCAGATTTCTAGGAGTTCAAAGCCAGCCTGGCCTGAAAAGAGAGTTTCAGGTCACCCAAGACTACATAGTGAGAGCTTCTCTCAAACATTTTCTTATAGTTGTTCAATTGAAGGTTCCTGAGCGGGAGATTAGGCTTGAGTTATAGTTGATAATTTACATTAGTAGATCAACTAGACACTTCAGAAATTCATAGCTAAAATTTCATAGTTCATCACAGCCTTTCTTGTGTCAACCTATAATTTTCCTGTTCATCACCAAGGTTTAGTACTTGAACTTGGGACATTAACCTGGACAGATGGATTTCTGTTTATAAATACTGACATCATGACCAACCAACCAACCAAAACATGATTTAAGTATAGTTAAATAGTTCAATACAAGCAGTTTGCTTTTTTTGGTAATCTTTCATATATATAATAGAGATATATATCAAATATATATATCAAAAAATATATATATTGACATTTTGATATATATATTTGATATATATCTCTTTATTTTTTGACATTGTAATATAATAGCCTGGCCCAGCTGATAATGTCTGAAACATGGATCATTGAAGTAGAAGAGGCAGAAATATATTAAGAGCCAGATGAACAGAGAGTTTTCTGTGAGATCATATCTCCCATAAATGTCAGAAGCTACTCTAATGATGTCATATTAACATGGCTGTTTAAACAAGAGCAGAACATGGACCACACCAACAGACATGCTAACATGGAAGAGGGAAAGGTCATGTGGCCTCAGTCCTAGACAAAGGACTATAGGTAACTAAGGAATGCTGGGATTTGTAGTTTTGAAGATCACACAGACAGATACACACATTGAAATTGAGACATGAAACTTGCATTTCCAATTGTCTTTCATACTAAAACGTTTCTAGAGTTAAAAGAATTAGATGAGTCAGTTAACACTCATTCTTTCTAAAAGCTGTTCAGTGTAAAATATTTTTTAAGGCATCTGGCTGGATGATGGCAGTGAGGTGGTAATGTGATAGAAAAAAGAGAAAAATTCAGAACTAGGGTTATTAAGTGGCTAATGTTGGAGGGCCTTGTGGGCACCAGCATGGCATACCAGCCACTGTAAGGTGAGGGAGTTCTCCCAGGGATGATCGCATCTTCTGCGTGTTAATGTTTCTTTCTTACTTGGTAATAGATCATCCCTCAATTTATCCCACTCTCAGATGGCTTCTGGAGTTGTCATTCCCTGATTATGTGGGTTTTTTGTTGTTATTGCTTTTGCATTTGGCAGTCACTAAGGAGAGAGACAACCAAGTAGGTCACGAGTTCCAGTAGTGTCGCCAGCGGTAGTTAAATAAATCTGACAGAACAGAATAGAAGATGTAGATGTTTGAAGGCAAACTCATCAGCTGGTGAGCGATGTTGTGAAAAGCCCCAAACACAAATACAGCAGTGGTGGCGCAAATTCTGTGATGATTATGGTCTCAGCAAACCGGGTTATTCAGAAGGGGCAGAAAGAGCACATGCAGGGCTGAAAAGAAATAGTTTCAGAAGCACGGCCAACTGTCATTCTTAATTTGGAATTTTTCATTGCTGAATTCTTACTTCCATCCTTAAGAAAATCATATTTTATAAACCTTTCTGTTTGGACCATGTGTTAAGAGCTGGAGTTTGCTGGAAAATTAAGAACCCCTTTATTGACATTGAAGGCACTATACATATAAACAGCTCTTGCATATCAGGATGCAATTTTTTTGTTTTGGTAATCAGTTTGCAATTCAAAGAAGTTTGTATGGCAGTACACATATTTGATATCTCGAAGAGTCTTAGTATAGCCACGAAACAGGTGATCAGTATTGGTGGAACACATTAAGATTCACAGAGAAACTTCAGAATTTTAGAGTGGCTCTGGTTCATCATTTTCTAATCAATTAACAATATACTATATTTTAGAAAGCATTTGATTTTCTTGGCTTTTATTCGCTGCTCTTATGGTTAAAAGAAAAACAAAAAAGTTGAAAGTAATGATGTTAATATAACCTTTGAAAGTACCATAGAGGATGTTTAAGAAATGGTTCAGCAGTTAAAAGTATATATTGCTCTTTCACAGGACCTGTGCTGGAATCCTAGCACCCACATCAGGCAGCTGCAAGGACTCGTAGACCTGTAACTCCAGCTGCAACATCCTCTTTTGGATCTTGTAGGCAAAATGCATGTGTACCCAACCCCCAACACTTACAAATAAAATAATTCCCCATGGTAAAATAAACTAAGACAGAGATAGGTAATTTCAGAGCTTACATTTATCACACAATAAAACATGAATGCTGAAAAAACTTTATATTAATTAAGTGATACAGCTGAACTTTAATTTGGGTCACTGTCTTAGTTTAGGGCCTTCAAGTTGCTGCCAGCGTGGTTGGCACTGTTGTGCTGTGATGTAAGCTTTGCTGCAGTAGTTGGCTGGAGCTGGTGTTAGTTCCTAAGCTCTGTTGTTTATTACAGCCTCTAAGGACATATGCCAGGAAGACGGAAGTTTAAACCCAGGGAAAAGGAAGCAACAGGTGGCAGAGAAAGATGCTCCAAACTTTATCCCTGCAGAAGATAGAAAGAGGAAGTTAGAATCAGGGGCTGGAGACCCTGGTTAACTTCAAACATAGCCATTAAGAACTCAAGGGGTTTTAAGAGTAGGGAATTTATGGAGGCATCGCATTCAGGGCTGAGTGTTCCAAGGTCTTCCACTCTCTGCATAGTATCTGGCTTTGAGTCTCTGTATTTGTGCCCATCTGCTGCAGGAGGAAGCTTCTGATGATGGCTGAGCATGGCACTGATCTATGACTGTAGCAGAATGTTATTAGGAATCATGTTTTTTAACTGCCTTTTTTTAACCAGTATTATTTGATTTTACCTTAAGTCCCTCTTTCAGCAGGTACAAGTGACACTTAACTGTTACTTGTGCCTGCTGAAAGGGAAAAATCAGTTTTCTCCAATAGAGTGATACTGAATATATCAACACTCCAGGATAGACCCAGGCCTTGTGTTCAGAAGTAGTTGACCAGCACACAATGGACTCCACATGATTATGGTGTGTGTGTGTGTGTGTGGTTTTATTGTGTTTTCTTGGTTTGAGGGGTTGGTTGTTGGATTGGGTTTTTGAGAAACAAATTAAAGTTGGATGGGCAGGGAAAAGGAGAGGAACTGGAAGCATTTGAGGGAGGGGAAGAATATGATCAAAGTGTCTCTAAAATTTTAAAAATATCACAGGGGCATTCTTTTCTAGAAGGGGGCTTAGACTTTTCTCTGGAACTCAAAAGTAAAAGGTGGCTTATGTGTTAGATTAATAAATTGTCACTTTCAGAACTCTTGGATAAATGGTAAAGCAGATTGGAAATGTAGTTCCAAGTAGCTGAAATGATAAAGTGTTCGTGTGTGTGTGTGTGTGTGTGTGTGTGTGCGTGTCAGTGGGTGTATGTGGTTGATTTTTGTTGTTGTTGTTGTTTATTTGTTTTTCGAGACAGTTTCTCTGTATAACAGTCCTGGCTTTCCCTGAACTCCCTCTGTAGGCCAGGCTGGCCTTGAAATCACAGAGATCCGGCTGCCTCTACCTTGAGACAGCTGGGATTAAAGGCATGCCCCACCACTGTTGGCTTTGATGGGATCTTGTTGTCCTGAGTTATGTGGAAGGACACTATTTGATAGCAACATGGTGTCTTCTATCTGGAAATCTCTATACAGTTGTTTAGTCCAGACCTACTTAAAAATTCTTTTGTTGTAACTAATTTGATCTCTTTTCTTCCAATCTAATTTGCTAATATGTAGGGTTGTCAGATTAAACAGAGTTCCATTCACATTTGAATGTCAGATAAACAATGAATTCTATTTTAGTATGACTTTTGAAATATTGTACAGAATGTATTTAAATTAAAATGAGGACTTCCACAGAAAACAGCAAGGTGATACATGTTCATGAATTTTCAGATTTCAAAATATCTCACAATTGCCTCTAATTTTTTTTATTCAAATAACCTTTTTGACATGACGGGCAGTTTCACTAGCATAACATTAATCAGGGAAATATTGTTTTTGAAATGGAAGGTATTATATGCATAATTACTTTCTGGCATTTGTATTTGTGAAGGTGAAGTCTTAGACTATGTCTTAATTATTTTCTTTTTAGGGTGTTTCTTAGATTATTGATTTAGTCTTTAATTTTAAGTTTAAATTTTAAGGGTTTTTTTGCAGGATAATTCTTTTTTCTAACTTCTGTTGTTAAATTTTCCTGTGCAAAACTTCAATTTTCTAATTTTGGGGGGAGAGGGGTCAGGACTATTTCTATCTATAGCTTTGTCCATCACTTCTGAGCCATTTAATATTTTAAATTATCCCAAGAAATATCCCATCTCAGCTTGTTTCCCCTATTTCTCTCCTCTCATATTTGGTATCATTCTTTCTTTCATTTAGCTTTCTCCTAAATTTTGGTTTGGTTTTGATCATATTGATTTAACTTTTCACAGATTCCTTATGTCTGTGGTTTCTTGTGTTTATTTTATTAATATATGTTTTTGAACACTGTTTTTTGAGATTAAGTTTTTCTATGGAACCTTGACTCCTCTAGAACTCATTATGCAGATCAGGGTGGCCTTGAACTCAGAGATCCACCTGCCTTTATCATCAGAGTGCTGGGATTAAAAGCACCACTTCCTCTTGAATGCAAGCTTTTTTTTTAACCTAATATAAGTTATGTGTTGTGGATGTGTGTGAGAAATTGCTGTCTTTTTAAATATTGTGAAATAAGTGTTTATTTTTTTGGGGGGATAAACTTTTACATTGTTTTATTTTGAAGTACACTAAAATGTTTTCCTATCTCATAGATGCTTTTATATCTGCTTACTCTCATCTACAAAGGAAACATTTCAGTGAATACATGGACTTAACTTACATTTTTTTCTTTCTTTCTTTCTTTTTTGCTAAATACCTTGTGTGGGAGAACTTCTTGGAACAGTTTAGCAATTTTGATTTAAATTCTACCAACTTATATGTTAAAGGCACATTGAAACCACAGACTGAGATGCCTGCTTGCATAGTATCTGAAGAATAAATATGCTTTTTACATTTCCCTTCAATGCTTATTTCTATCATAAATCAACAGTCAAGCAAAAAAGCAAAGACAGAGTAGATAGAAGGCTAAAAATTATCCTTCCTTCATCAAGTCCTGGGTACATGAGAGAAAATTCTTATTTTAAAACTGTATCCTTTGTAATAGTCTATCTCTGCCATATTCTTTTTCATACAGCCTTACTGAGTTAAATCCTCCATTATATTTCTATTGTATCTTTACCTGTGGATTTTTCAATAAGGGCAAACTAGATAAAATACTTTTATTGCCATTATTCTCCTTTTCTTCATGGCTTAAATTCTACTGGGTTTCATAAAATCTCCCCTTGGCTTTAGAAGTTAAACTAATAGACTTTCTGAGCTGGAAGGGGGTCTCTGACCCTCTTAGAGTTGCCTCCAATGAATCTGTGGCTTCCTATTCACCGCACTGATCTTTGTCTCTATAGAAGTCACTGCATTATTTATTTGCCTATTTGAGCCCTGTTCTCCAAAACCCTCATGGCAGCGAGTAAATAACTGAAACAAGAATGCTCGTATATGAAATTGAAAATGGGTTATAGTGAGGTGAGCAGGTAGACCAGATGGCCCCTTTTGTATTCTCACCCTCACCTTCTCTTACTTCAAGCCCTTTTAGTCTTTACTGTTTACCCTGGGAACCTCCCTGGCCAAGAATCCTAGGAAGTTCTCTGTTTCTGGCTGGAAATAAATGACTTACCTGAACTCTGCAGTGAAGTTTCTCTCAGAATTTTATCTTAATCGTAAAAACACGTGATCATTTACCAGCTTGTGGTTCTGCTAGTATTGACATGATGCTAACATTCCCAAAGAAAGGCTTGTGTTTAACCAGCAGTCTTAGGGTGAGTTTCTATCTATAGCCTTTGGGGATTTACTTTTTTGAAAAGTGTGTAATGATTTATTGCGATATGTTTGTTGATCTATTTATGGAAGTATGCTGGGATGAAAAGTAGGTTGCACAGCAAAAAATAGAACACAGTCATTCAGCAAAAAGAAATAAAGAAATGTGGTCTTTTTTAAAAGCTTATATTGTGTACCTAATAATCTGACCATGAACTTTTATGGGGAGACACATAGTTTTCCAGCCTAAATTCTAGTATCTAACTTTATAGGAAATGTAATGAAACAAAAATTTGGTCTACAACTGGTGCTTCCTTGGATGTTCCCATAAAAGAATTTATTTTTGCACCCCATTTACTATTTTTCTCTTATCTTTGTGAATTAAAGACATGCAGTGTGATACTGTCCAAAGTCAGAGTCCTGTCTTCAGCGGCACCACAATTCTGGTCTTCTGTCTTCATGTGTAAAGAAGAGAAATTGCAGTTTGAAGAATTATCCAGACTCATTCTTACTAAGATTGCTAATCTGCTGTTGGAATGCTGTTCAGATTGCTGTCATTCAATGTCTCCCCTTTTCTTAGCTTTTGAAAACTAACCCAAAAGTATAGTAATTCTTAAAGGCAAGGAAGTAATTCTGGTTATGGAACAATACCTTTTAATAATTGACCTAAGTATTTGAACATATAATTTCAAATTTATTGTACTAAAACAATAAGCAACTCTCAGGAAAAATCTAACCATTTTGGTTATAAACATGCTATGTAACAAACTGAAGAATTCCAAAGGGAAAATTTTTTTCTAGACAGGGTTTCTCTGAGTCCTGATATTTTCTAGACAGGGTTTCCCTGGATGTCCTGAAACTTGTTTTGCGGACCTGGCTGGCCTCAAACTCACAGAGATCCACCTGTCTCTGCCTCCTGAGTGCTGGAATTAAAAGTGTGTGCCACTACCTCCTGGCTACAAAGGAAATTGATATTACCATGGGGAAATTCAAATTGGAACAATTTTTACCTGTTTTTTGTTAATAAAATTATAGCAATCTACAAAGAAGTGGCAAATTTTATTAATTGGTCTTTCCAAGGTATCAGCCCTCTTAGAAACATACGCCTATGGATGAGGCCAGGGTCATCAGAGTGATAAATTTAGACTAAAGTTTTATTGGTGTAAACTGTGGTTACACACACTTGTAACTCCTCACTAGGATGGTGGAAGCAAGAGATCCATGGGTTTTAGGCCAGACTGGGCTGCATAGGAAGTTTCAGGTTAGCCTGGGCTACATAGGCAGTTTAAGCTCAGCATAACAAGACACTGTCTCACAAAATAAGGAAAAGCAATAAAGTTAAATGAAAGTATGTCCCAAATGCCTTGAATGTCTTGGAGTATTTCATGATTTGGTTGTGGGATGAGCCACCATATCTATCTCTGTGAAATTAATGCTTTTCTCAAAAAAAAACAACACACCACTGACGGAACAGGTTGAGTTTCTTTCTAGTTCATTATGTTTTTTTTTTCCCTTTAATGAGAGCTCATATATATCAAAGAGTACACTTTTCCCCCCACTGGCCAGTCTCCAATTTTGTCTGGGTCATCTGCTATTTATCCCATGTTCACAGAACACATGGTGATCTAGAGAGCAGATTATTTATTTGTTTTAAATACTTCAGAAGTTTCCGGGAACATGACTAAAGAGAGATGAAAATATATCTTTAGCAATTCAAATAAAATAAGATCAGGCTCTTGGGCAGAAAGAACCGTCTAGCTCCTTCTTCACCAGCTGTGGCATTTCCTGTGGGAAGTCACAAGCTGATGAGATTCTATAGTCATCAGTAAGGAAAACTACTTATCATAAAATTCTTTCCAAAGGATGCGATCCACTTTTGTTAGAAAACAAAACAAAACAAAAACAAACCTATACCCTGAAAGATCCTAACTTTAAACAAAACAGCCCAGTGAAATGAAATTTCTCAGTCCATGGGAATGACATTTGACTGACCCAAGTCCTGTGATGATACAGCAGAAAGCATTAATTTCCTCAATAGCTTGATAGTTGTCATTTCATTAATATGCTTCAGTGAATAGTACAACATGTGACAGCTAAACTTATGATACATTTTGTTGATTCTAACCTTTAGATATTGATTTACGTTATTTCATGCATTATATTTGATTAGTATATTCAATGGAAAAGATTGTGCTAATTTGAATTATGTGAACCATATTGAAAATTAATAGAATCCTATATCTAAACTATAGATATGTTTGTCCTTTCTTTTCAGGCATTATACAGAAGTGATGAGATACCAAAATGTCTCAAGGTAGTAAATATAGAACTGAGGATCCAAGTGTCTGCTTTTAGTGCTGATTCACAGTAAGATGTGAGGTTCGTTTGTGTGTTTTTCCTGTTGTGAGTAAATTTAAGAAGGAGGAACAGTGACAGTGTAAGTTGTTAATTAGTATGCTTCAACCTAATATGTTATAGCAGAGTCTGGAGCTTTGAGCAAGAATCGAGTATTAATGGTTTTCATACATGCAGGGTTTTAGCTGGAATCTCTTCCACAACTCACTGTAATCCACTCAGTCTGTCCAACTCAATCACCTCTTGCAATAATGATTTATTTTAATGTTTTTTAAACCCTTAAGAAAGGCAATGTTTATTTGTTTTCCAAGTTAGTTGAATTGAGGTCACTGTCTTCTGTTGGCTCTATTTAATGTTTGACTATTTGCGAGAGAGAGATTATTTTTAATCTGTTTATATTTATTTAAAAAATCTCTCAATATAATAATTTAAATTAAACATTCCAATCATAGTTTTAACAGGGTGCCACTCCCTAATTGATTGGAGACTTCAATAGGGACATTGTAGAAATTACCAAATATACATGTTAAATGATCACTATTTTAAGACCAGATGTTAGGTCCACTGATGTTAATGAAGAGGTTGAAAGTTTAAGATCACAACGTGGGCATGATTAGCTAGTCTCATACTTGCGAAAGATCTCATTACAATGGTAAAAGTTATGTTTCACAAATAATACAATTCAAACAACTTATAAAAGACTAAAGTTTCACTTTGAGGAATTACATAAAACCTAAAACAAAAAAGAAAGCAAGGGGGCTGGAAAGATGGCCCAAAATTGAGAGCACTGGCTGCTCTCCCATAGGACCTGGGGCTCATTTCCCAGCATCTACATTGCAGCTCACAACTGTCTGTAATTCCAGTTTTAGAAGATCTGACACCTTCACACAGGTATGCACTTAGGCAAAACACCAATCACATAAAATGAAAAAGAAATTAAAAAATGAAAGCAAGTGGAGTTGGGTTGTTGGGAAAAAATGAGAAATGAGAGGATCACAGTCAGAGAGAGTAAAGCCAAGTAGCATTTCTGCAGATCAAGCAGTAGAATCTTCAACCAGAAGCCCCAGTGAGAAGAGGAGCATCTACAATAGGCCTGGCCAAGGTCTGTCAGATTAATCAGTTACCAGCTGTATCTAAACACCTTCTCTCTCCTGTGAGTTCAGAGACTTCCACGCAAGAGTTTGCCAATCCCTACGGCTGCTTTCTCTAAAGTTGTGACACTTCTCAGAATGGCTATAATGAGATTTAGAGCAGGGAATAGTGGGTAACTAGGAAATACTTGGACCATCCTCAAAAAAAATTCACAATGCATAAATATGCACACACGTACACACACATGCACACATGATTCAAGAATGGTTGCTGAGTTTTGAGTTATTGCTCACAAAAGTATCGAACTTCTGCACCTGCTAGCTCACTTGCCCTCATTTCTCTGTTTATAAACACCCACTGTTCCTTCTACAGAACAGGCAATCAGTCTTTACTTTAGAGTAGCAGTCGATTTAGGGAGGTGTTAGGAGGGACTTCCATAAATGCAGAGGAAATCCAGATAAATTGCTTAAGTTAATCAACTAGAACTTTTCTCACAAATGCACCAACATCAGGACCACTGAGTTTCTAGAGAGAAGAAAACATTAAAGCCTGAACAAGATAAAAATCTGTAACAAAAGTGCACAGAAGAAGCAGAGGTAGCACCCATCACCCAGAGGGTAGAGAAGATGTAGCTAATGTAGAGAAGATAATGGGAAATATGGAGGAAATATACGATCCACTTTAAAGAAAAGCATTGCATAAATTATATAAGTGCCAAAATACAAAATTTAGTGGACAGGATGAAAAATGGCATACACATGCCAGAAAGTAAAAATGCTTATATGAAAAGTAGAGTTGGCAAAATTTCCTAGAATGAATAATAAAACTGAGAGGTGAAAATTATAAAAGCAGATTTAACAAATGCTAATGAAGTTCTAGTAGAAGAAAGGACTAACTGGGCATGTTGTCACATGACTCTAATCCCAGCACTTGGGAGACTGAGGCAGAAGAACCTACAGTTTGAGGCCAGCTTGAGCTGCATGGTGAGTTCAAGATGGGTCTGTACTACATGGTGAGACACTGTCTCAAAAAGACAAGAAGCCCTCAACCCCCTTCAGAGAAGGAGTAAGAAAGTAGCATAGAAACAAACTCAGGCCTCAGGACACTTTGATGGTGAATGGAACATTGAGAAAGCAATGGAAAAAAGAATATTCTAAGAGAAAAGAAATATTCTTTAAAAGCTTCTGGAGACAAGGAGTTAACTGCTTATAAAAGGAGAAAAAAATAATAGTATCAGTAACTGAAAACGAGAGACAGTAACTAAGTAATGACAAAATGGAGGCACATATGACAGCCAATTTTTGATTCCTGATGACACTTCAAGCTGTCTCTCACCTATTAGCCTCAAATTTACATTTTGAACATGTGTGAGCCCAGAACATTACACACCATACCTGTATGAAAATGTTACCTGCAGGTGCTTAGGTTGAAGGAGAAAATAGGATGCCTCAAACAGAGAGCTGGCCAAGCAAGATGGGGATGTCCATGAAGCAAGAGTAGGAAGGGGGTAGAGGGCTGGAGGCACCACTTTTCATTGTTATTGCTGCTAAAGCAAATATTAAGGATATATGACTCCATACCTTAACTTCCAGTAGACATAGAAAATAAACAATCTTTCTTGTGATAACTCTTGAATGGTTCCACAGATAAGTGTTTTTTTTTGTTTGTTTGTTGTTTTTTTAAATTCATCTGTTTTGAAGTGCTTGAAATTCATCTTACTTTCTAAGAGTAGCATTCCCCAAGGATAACAATGACAAAAGTTGAGAGAACTCTGCTGTGTCTTTACCATCAGGTCAAACAACAAAGACCAGGAACCAGTTGTTAACAGGTTTGTTGTTGTTGTTGTTGTTTCACAATTTTGTAGATGCTTCAGGTTTTTTCTGATTCATTTGAGAGGTGTAACATGAGCCGGGGCCTGCTTGTTTGTGGTTTACTGTCCCATCTGGTACCCCACAGCTGTTTAGCCCTGAAGAAAATCACACAGAGATCTCTATAAGT